>CAEGAE010073881.1:0-11264 GCA_903067095.1 Girardinus metallicus
GTCAATGTTTCTTCAGCAGGAATTAACTGCTGGTTTAAGCTGCACCGAAGATATTTTTTAGAGAGACACAAACATTCAACAAAACAGACCGCGTGCCGTCGTCCTCTTTGTCTTCTTCTTCTTGTCAGTTTTACTGGCGGTTGGCAACAAACTTTTCGTAGCATTACCGCCACTTACTGGTAAGGAGTGTGGTTCGTGATGGTCTATCTATTTATCTATATACATATATTTTACCACAAATAAAAAAATAATAAAAATAAATAAATCCTATCTATACATACACACACCCGTAAATATACATACTCGTGCATAACTTTGTATACTACTCATCTATAACATACCCACATTCACAAACACACCTACTATAATCAAATTCTATGAAATAATTTAGTTTCCTTTAAAAATTTAATAACTATTTGAATATGTTTACTCCCTAAATCCTTCCTCAAAATATCTAATAAATTAAACTTTTCCTTAATACTTTCAAACTCTCTCCTCATGTATCTTCTCTCTTTTTCATATTTATGACATTCTAATATAACATGCTCTATTGTTTCATCTCTTCCACAATTATCACATTTACCAGTAGTATGCTTTGGAAAGTTAAAAGTGTATAGCTAAGTCCTGCATGTCCAAATCTTAAACTTGTCACTCTTTCCTCCTATTTCTTCTTTCTCCTTCAATCTTCTGAATTTTATAAAATCATCTTCTTCATCCCACCTTTTTTGCCATTTTTTCATCAGTTTTTCTTTAACAATACTCTTTCCCTCAGATTTACTTGTTTTAACTGTAAAGCTAAGTGGATTCTGAATTTCCCTCTTTACCATTTTATCTGCCCTCTCGTTCCCTTCTACCCTAATATGTGCTTGTTCACATTTTTAACTGCTTCTGCATAGCTTATGTTTTTAGTCGTAATCTGTATGATTTCTTTTGCCTTCTTCCTTACTTCACATCCTCCATATGTAAATCCATGTTTCTCTCCACAGTTACATTTTTCTTGTGCTTCTTCTTTACATTCTTCTAATTTGTGATCTTCACCACATTTTGGACATCTCTGCTTCCCTTTACAAGCTGCTGCTATGTGTCCAAACCTTTGACATTTGAAACGTCGAAGTGGTGGAGGGATATAAGGCCTGATCTGAAAACTGAGATAACCTATTTTCTTGTTTTTTGGCAACTATTTTTCTTCAAATTCAATGAAAATTCAACAAACTTTCTACTTTTTCTCCATTTATTGTCTTTGGCAATCTCTTCAAGTTATTCACTTTTGCACCTACAATATTTCTCTTAATTTTCATCAAGATCTTCATCTAGAGGGATTCCATAAATCACTCCTTTAATTTTTGTTCTGTAGATCTTAACCTCAGATTGAAGATCAGTTTATACCCAGTAGCCATAAGGGCAATAAATGCAACCTAGTACAATTTATCTCCCAATTGTGTTATAATCAATATCATTTTATTGAATGGCTTATATAATAATACAGTTTGTCATTATTTTCGCTACAGAATATGCCAGAAAAAAACAAAGCATCAAGAAAAATGTTTCACATCTCCAAGTATCTAAATGTCAAGAACTAAATGATCACATTAAACAAATACAATTTCTCAGCATCATACACATGAAATCCCTCCAGTCGTTAATTCTAGTTTCTCTTCCCCGCCGTTCGCTCTAAACCGCCACCAGGCAGCAGCTCCGGGACGAGAAAAGACTGTCGTACTCCAGGCATCGCGTCAGTCATTGTAAGGATGCTTATTGGTCCCCCGAAAAACGACAAAGGTCTGGACATTATCAATAAAATCCTCCCAGACCTTACTTGAAAACTGGACGTTATGCTGCTAACTAGAGCCGCCGCCAGGAATCTTGGGCCCTAAGACAAAAAAAATTAGATTGGGCCCCCCCTGCGCAACTACTGTTACAGTTTCTTGAGTCTATCTGACCCATCAAAAGTATCACAATTTTAAAGGCTTGCAACTGCCTTGCTTTCTTTGGTCCAATACTGATACCAGCACAATATTTACTGCTAGTGAATTTTACATGCAACAGTCCACATACTGCATGCAAATTGGTTGCTTCATTTTTTTTTTATCATTATTAGTTTTATCTTATGTCTCTTCCCACTTGCAAAGGTCACAGACAATATGCAAAATATCCATAAAACTACCCAGACTCCTCAAAAAATGCTATGTAGTTGCATTTTATTCAAGCTACAGTATATAATTTTAACAAAAATATGTTTTCTCCATGTTTGTTAAAAGTTGTCACCATGTCGTGACAGTTTGCTATGAGACTGATAATCAGTGAAAAAAAAAAAAAAAAACAATTTCCTCCACCTCCTCCCTGAACTACTGTTGCCAGCTTAAGTAATGCACCGGTCTGACCAAAAACAACCAATCAGAACCAGGAGGAGGGTCTTAGTGTTGTTAATCAACTTCATTCTCTCACTGCTAAATGTGTTAATGGCAGAGAAACAACTTATTGTTACAGGAAATTTGTTTATCTGCTGTCATTGGTAGCTATGCTAACTAAACTGAGCATTCAGTTTCAATCTGCATAGCTCTGTGCTATGCTAGCTGCAGCATAGCACAGAGCAAGGGAGAGGGAGGATGTGCAGCCACATGAGATTGTGATTGACAGCGCTAAAACCCGCCTCCTGCCTCTGATTGGTTATTTCTTGAGAGCACTTGGAGAAGGCAGAGGAAATATTTTTTTCTCAGATTATCTCTCATGCCATACTGTCACAACACATGTAAAAAATATTTTTTATAAATGTTATATACAGCAGCTTTAATTTCACTTAGGAGAGGAGGGTCAGGAGGGACGTGGAGACCTATATCTCTAATTTAAATGCAAGCTAAGGTAAAACTGTTTGGATTGCCTGCAGTCCAGACAGGAGGCTGATTTTTTTTTTATTATTTTATAAAGATTGTTTGAATATCTGTCAGCAACAAATATATTGTTTTTGTTGTGTAACTGTAAAAAGAGCAAAGTCACAGAGAAATCCCTATAGATTCCCTGGAATGATGCCAACTAGGTTGTCATTGAACACATTGTTGCTCACCTTTTACACTGGGACGAGGGAGGAAGAGGGTCTATGCTGGTATGGTGGTTAGAATAAAGTGTGGTAAAAGTTACAGGAACAAGTTAAATATATGAATATCATGGTATTTCGTTTCCATAATTTATTAAATGCAATGGAAGAAAACAAGGGGACCCTTGTGGTGAGGGGACGTTAGAATTGTCATCACTTTTCCCCCCATACAGCACACTGCTGCTTTCGTCAACAACTCAGGCGGAAGCGAGAGCTCCATGCAAGTAATGCAAGTAATAACCCGGCCGGAACACAGCACACTAAATAATAAAATATGACTTAATGAAGCTTCGAAGCAGACAAATTTTAATAATAAAGGTACTTAAATAACTCGAGAAATTGTTACAGCCTTAATCAATTTTAACCAAATCAATTTTATAGTGAAACTCAACATGGGGCACACATGGAAAACACTTCTATGGCTTTTCACCAGTGTGAATCCTCATGTGCAGAGTTAAACTACCTTTGTGACGAAAACTTTTTCCACAGCCCCCACATGAAAATGGCTTTTCACCAGTGTGAATCATCATGTGCTGAGTTAAACTACCTTTGTGACAAAAACTTTTTCCACAGTTCACACATGAAAACGGGTTTTCACCAGTGTGAATCCTCATGTGCAGAGTAAAACTACCTTTGTGACGAAAACTTTTTCCACAGTCCCCACATAAAAACGGCTTTTCACCAGTGTGAATCATCATGTGCTGAGTTAATAGCTGTTTTTTACTAAAACATTTTCCACAGTTCACACATGAAAACGGCTTTTCACCAGTGTGAATCATCATGTGACCAGTTAAATGCCGTTTTTGACTAAATCTTTTTCCACAGTTCACACATGAAAACGGCTTTTCATCTGTGTGAATCATCATGTGCCGAGTCAAATGATATTTTTGACCAAAACTTTTTCCACAGTTCACACATGAAAACGGCTTTTCACCAGTGTGAATCCTCATGTGACCAGTTAAATGCCTTTTTCGACTAAAAGCTTTCCCACAGGTCACACATGAGAAAGGTTTGCTTCTTTCCTGATTTTGCTTCTCAGCTTCAGCAGCTTCCTGGAAGACCACTTGGTTCTTGTTTGGTTCTGATTCAGTGTGGTATGTTTGCTCATAAACAGGAACCACCATGGAGATATTAGTCTCCTGTTTTAAATCAATCTGTTCTTCACCCTGACTGCAGTAAACTTCTTTCTCTTCCACTTTTATCTGCTGATGTTTTAGATCCTCCTGCTCTTCTTTTATCTGATGATGTTCTAGATCCTCCTGCTCTTGTTTTATCTGATGATGTTCTAGATCCTCCTGCTCTTGTTTTATCTGATGATGTTCTAGATCCTCCTGCTCTTCTTTTATCTGCTGGTGTTTTAGATCCTCCTGCTCTTCTTTTATCTGATGATCTTCTGGCTCTTCCTGTTCTTGTTTCACCTGCAGAGGTTCTAACTCGTCCTGGTCCAGAGTGGATCTCCTCTCCTGGTTATAAATGCTACATAGCAGGAAATCTGGACAAGAAAAGAGAGGAAAAGAGAAATTGTTAACTTTACTGAAGTAAATGGGAGAAATTGTTCATCATTTACGAGAGAAATGAAAATGAGAAAAAATTCAAGAGCGTAGACAGAAAGACAGATCAGTCGACAAATCCAGCTGACAATTGGTGAATTCTCAAATGAACAGATATTAAAAAATATTTTTAATTTATTAAGAAATTAATTAGAATTGCCATTGTTTTAAATTTTACTATTTTAACATATTAATTTGGAGACATCATTTATTTCCATTACTTTTATTTGTATTCAAATTTTATTTTAGTTCACTTTATATTTTTGGGGTTTACTTACAGAGTTTATTTGTAAGTTAATAGTTTTTTAGTTTTTGTTCCTTTGTTATTTACTTTTCTAAGTTAGACAGGAAGAACTGTGGGTCCATTTTCTGTCAGTATAGTGACTGGTATCGGACCAGCATGCACTGGTTTGGGCCTGTGGGTTTGGACCAGAGCAGGAGAGGAAACAATGAAAAGTAGTGATGGTGAGATGAAGCTTCATGAAGCACTGAGGAACTCCATCCAATCGTTCAACTCATGGGCCGATGCACCGCGGTGCTTCATATGCTCTACTGTGACATCAAGTGGACAATATATGTAAAATAGGCAACGTGAAAACAACAAGAAGCCGTACAATGAATAAACCACTAAAAGATGTTTGTGATTCTGGTGTATAGATTCTGATTAATCTGGTCGTATGAAACAATGGCTGGATCAAAAAGAAAACGGGAAACAAATAGGCGAGAGGGTTGTGATTGGAAATAATCTATTATGGCAGTTTTCATAATAGACATTGAACATCTTTTAAATATGTAACAGGGTGGTGTATTAGTTGAAAAAGGTTTTTACATGTAGTAGCTGTAAATTCCCACCCGTATTGGGCCCATGAATACACATTATGCCCCATTTTCCCCATAGACATATATAAAGAATAGACGCCTCACGGACCGCTCTCGCCTATTGTTGCTGACGAGATTTAGAGCGGCCATCTTGGACCGCTCCATTCGGTCTCAGATGTTTGTCACGCGCGCATTTATCAATCATAACTCGCAAAGTACTAAACAGATTGTCACCATTTTTACTGTAAACCTTATTAAAACAGCTATCATAGCTACATTTACAAGGACATGATTTTTAAAAGTATTTTTGAATGATTGTTATATGGTTGAGCATATTTAACTATTCTTAGTGGGGAAAATGGAATAGATTCGGATTTTAATGTTTTGATATTGCTGTATTATGAGCATTTTACAAAGCACATAACCAGCCATCGTTTTTTAAAGATATTATTTTGCAATATCAATACATATTTATTTAAATATACAAACACAAAACAATACAATCACAGTGAAACAAAGATGATTAAATAATGATTAATTCTGAATAATATGCATTAAACTGCAGAAGTTGGCTCTGTAGCTGTGTGACAAAAGGATGGCTTATTATGGCTTTTATGAACACACACACACACACACTCAGTCGTATTTTCATCACTTGTGGGGACTTCACATTGACTTCCATTATTTTCTACAGCCCAACCCTTACCATAATCCTAATCCTAACCCTAACCATCACATACCTAATCACTAACCCAAAAACAACAATTTCCCTCATGGGGACCAAGAAAATGTCCCCACAAGGAGCAATGGTCCCCATAACCCCGCATTGTAGACAGCAATAGTTTCCCATAAGGATATAAAACCCTAGTACACACACACACACACTGGTGCTGTACGAAATGGTGAACGAGACGCACAACAACTCACGGCGATATTCGCATAAGTTTATAAAAGAATGCCAGCAGGCCTTGATACACAAAGCGGGTCTGACGGACCCTACAGCCACATGCGAACGTTACAAAAACATTTGTACGGGATAAGAACATTTACAAAATGACCCTGCAACAGAAAGGTGCAGACATTGACCTTCATCCAAACGCTGGTGTTTCTTACCTATTCCGAGTATGATTATCTGGGGAGTCCGGGACAAATCCAGCAGTCTGCGCTGATCATCCATCTCTTCCTCCGACTGGACGTTGAACTGCTGGTTTAAGCTGCACAGAAGATGTTTTTTTTAGAGAAACACTCAAACATTCAACTAAACAGACCGCGTGCCGTCCTCTTTGTCTCCTTCCTGCTCCTGCTCCTCCTCCTCCTCCTTCTTCTTTTTCTTTTTCTTCTTTTTTATTATGGCGGATCGCAAGCAACTTTAAGGTGCATACCGCCACCTACTGTACACGAGTGTGTAGCAACATTACTTTACATCTATTAAATTATATTTTTTAATTTTGTGTTCTGAATATAAATAATAATGCTTTCCTTAATCTGTAAATATCCATTATGTTTACTTAATTTCCAGATATTTCTATAAGACTCCATTCTTCTCCTCTTCCTCTCCTTCTTCTTTGGTATTTCATGACTGTCGGCCTTCATCCCATTGCATCGCCGCCTCCTTGTGGAACATGCGATCATCGCAGCTAAAGATTTCTCACGTCCTGATTCGTGTCTCCCACATCCCGCAACACGTTTCACAGTTTCTTCACTACACCAGATCAGAACCTCTCCTATATTATCCGTATATCCACATTGAGCGCTGCGGCTTTGTTCGGAGTTACCGCTGGTTGCCACCCATCCTGTGATGTATTGAGGGCCGATCAGCACCGGTGATCGGCCCTTAAGTAGGTCAATCAGTTTTACACGGGCGTAAAACTGATTAACCTACTTAACTGCAGCTAGGTTCTGCTTTAAATACACTTTGAAACCACGACAATGCATGTATATCTACCTAGTTATCATTAAAAACAATTCAATGACTTATTTTCGTCACAACTTGTCGAGTACGTTGAACCGACTGCTCCTCTGACGGTAGGACTTCTTAATGCGCATGCGCAGACATGCATTCTCACTCCACGTATGCTATTCTGACAGCGTATGTTCTGATTGAACACCTGTTTGTGCGCTTAATTGTGCGGTACTGGTGGTCGAGTTTAAAGGACTTATAACGGTTTTATGTATTTGAATTTTCTACCAGTATTTTAATAATAATTTGTATTTCTTTCTTTCTTTTTTTTTTTTAGCTCTGAGGATTGAAGGTGCTTCGTTTGGCCTAGATGGTGACTGTCCGTTATCAACATAAATCGGTGGAGGGAAATCCAACGAGTGTTTGTCACGTCAGTGGTGTTTGGGATGATTTCTTTGCTCGGGAGCCTCCGATCCAGGACCTGTCAGCACGTCGGTTTGCCTTTAAGAGGACATATCGGAACATACATCAGTATTAATACTGTAAATTTGATAACACTAGTAAAATAGTTCCATTATTACTTCGCAATAATGGAATAACCTCGACGTCCACTGACAAGACTCGGACTACATAAACAATATAAGCCCGACCTAAACGAGGTTGACCCACTTAAATGAACTCTACATAAACTGAACATGAGCACACCTGGACAAAATCAGAGCAAAAAATTATGACACAACACCAGTAAAGCGAATTTAGACACTCACCAGAATAGAAATATCTTGAGCAAACTTGTAGGTATCTTGGGATGTTGAACAACGTAATATCAGGACGTCTCACTGCTGATACCCAGGACATTCATCTCCTTTTCGTTAGCTTAGCCTCCTCACGTTGCTTCCAGGCAGGTAAAGAGTGAAATGAAAATCCGTTTTCCATCTTTTCACCTTTTCAGTTGTGTGATCTGACATTACACCCAATAACACAGCAAAATATCTGAGACAGTCGTTTTTGTCGGTTGTGACTCTGACTCTGACGCCGGTCCGGACTCTGACGCCGGTCCGGACTCTGACGCCGGTCCGGACTCTGACGCCGGTCCTGACTCTGACGCCGGTCCGGACTCTGACGCAGGTCCGGACTCTGACGCCGGTCCGGACTCTGACGCAGGTCCGGACTCTGACGCAGGTCCGGACTCTGACGCAGGTCCGGACTCAGAGGCTGGCTCAAAGTTCGGTCCACTGTTACAGGGTTCTTGAACATCGTCTGAATCATCCCCACAACAGACAGTGCGTTGAATCCACTTCCATGCCTTTCGAAGATATTTTTTTCGAAGATGAATTTTCCTGGGACGTGCCAGAGTTCTTCTGAAACACTGTACAACCTTGTAAATAACGATTGGGTTGTCACTTCTTATCATTTTAAACAGCAATTCTCTAACCGCATCTTCGTTGCCACAGAGAAGTTGAAATATGTCTTCGCAGAGTTTTTTTTCCATCTCATCAAAAAATATAAAATCTATGTCCTGTACTGCTTCCCAGAGTTTAGGAGCAAGCCTTTTCTGGACAGGGTAGGTGTGTTTCATTTTGTAAGTGGCGTAACTAGATCTATAACTAGACTTATAAATTAATCTCCAAAGAATTCCTTCAACCATACATCTCCTTTCATCTTCGGTTCCACGCTTGAAACCCATCCTGTTCGCGTCCCTCAAAAATCGCGTGGGGTCCATGCCTGCCTGAGTGTAATCCTCACTCAGGCAATTTTCATCTGAATACATGTCCTCATTAGGAAATAAAGTCTTTATAATCTTTCTTTTTGCAGGTGCAAACATTTTCCTTGGAGGAACAGGATTTTCCAGCTGTTTCTTGAATTCTTCCACAATAACTTCATGTCCTTCTGGGTAATCCAGCAGGGCAATAAAATGTAGTCCAGAAGCAAAGTGGAAGGAATCGCTAGCGATACTCTGGAAAATCCTTTCACTCAGCTCTTCAGACGCCTCCGAGAGAACATCCACATTTAATTCTCCTGTTTTCCTCAACAGTAAGATCAAAATTTTGCTGTGTTGTTCAGAAAAGATTTCTCTGACAAGATGCAGTGTTGGTCCATCTGCAACTTTTTCAATCACTAGCCAAAGAAGTTCGCTTAGAAAGTTCTTCTTTTTGTAATCTGGGGTTGTCTGACCAGGATGGACTTTATTGGAGAATGTTTTTCTCACTTTTTGCCAAAAAGAGACCTCAGGTCTCAGATCCATTTTACTCTGTTAGCTTTCGTCATTCATCTTTACTGAGCTGAGCTAAAACGTCCAAATGAATTTTGTGTTAGCTGATCAGTTGGCAATGTCATGGTCTCTATGACATCACAAAGTCATCCTTAGAAGGGCCTCATGACACAGACATCATTTGAAGTCATGCTGATGACATCATTGTCAGCAGCATGGCAACTGTTGCTAAGGGTAATAATAGCATGCAGTGAGCATGCGCTAAGAAAACCCAGAAGGGTTTGACCATTTTGCAGTCCCATATTAAGTGTAAAAAAGTTCCTACTTTTCATCTGCTCCCCTGCGCAGGAATCCGCTGCCAATAAACGGTAGATGCTCCATTTGGTAGTGACTAGATTCTCTAAACTATTTGAATATGCTGGGAATTTTGAACAATCCACAAACGGCACTAAACTGATAAATGGTGCCAAGTTCAGGTATTGTCTACGAGACAACTTTATCAACAAGTGCTAGAGCATCTCAAAACCATGTAAATAACCATTGATTTATGTTCGAAATAAACCATACAAAGTGGTAGGAAAGGAAATGGAAAATTAAAATTGGTTAGTGCTCCGTTTCTGCCGTTAAAATTTTTGATTGTGCAGCTTTGGTTTCTGACATATTAAAAGTTATTTTTTAGATCATCCAGAGTTCACCATATTGCTCCAAAACAAACCAGAGTGGACTAATTTGTTAGTGCTCTGTTAGTGCAGGCTTGTGCCATTAAAACTACTGCAGCGAAGTTGTTTTCAAGTTGGATATTGGATATTGCTATATTGGATATTCCAATTTATATATTCTCCAATAATATATATATCATAAATACACCTACTATAATCAGATTCTATAAAATAATTTAGCTTTCTTTAAACATTGAAAGTTTACTCCTCAAATTCTTCCTCAAAATATCTAATAAATTAACCTTTTCCTTAATACTTTCAAACTCTCTCCTCATATATCTTCTCTCTTTTTCATATTTATGACATTCTAATATAACATGCTCTGTTGTTTCACATTTTCCAAAGTGATCACATTTACCAATAGTATGCTTTTGAGTTTTAAAAAGTGTATAATCAAGTCCTGTATGTCCAAATCTTAACCTTGCTATCACTCTTTCCTCCTTTCTGTCTCTTCTTTCTCTTACAATCGTCTGAATTTTATAAAACCATCTTCCTGTTCTTTCTTCATCCCACCTTTTTTTGCCGTTTTTTCATCAGTTTTTCTTTAACAGTACTCTTTCCCCCGGATTTACTTGTTTTAACTGTAAAGCTCATTGGATTTTGAATTGCCCTCTTTGCTATTTTATCTGCCCTCCCTGTTATGTTGGGATCTAATTTTCTAAACACCAGGCGAAAAATAGAAATCGGTTAAATGGCTTATTGTAAAATAAACAGAAGATAATCTGAACAGCGGGTCCTGGGAAGGACAGCAATCTGTGAAGTTATAGTGTGAAGCGGTTGTGCAGAATGATGACGGCCATGGAAGAACCGATACGCTGACTTTGTCTGATCGTCTTTTTGCTGAACCAGTCCTATGTCCACCGGAGCAGCTCATATGGAACAGTAGCACATATCTCATCTGGTGGAAACTGACATATTAACTGGCATCTACAGTAAAGAGCAACACAGTGCTCAACTACATTCCTGCAGAAAG
>CAEGAE010073884.1:0-43089 GCA_903067095.1 Girardinus metallicus
TCCAAGCTCCTCCTTTTTTAGCTTTAGCTGGTAGATGGCAGGAGATCCTGAATAGATCTGATGACTTTTAGAGATGATGTCCTTGTATTTGTGAGAGATATTCCTGTAGAACAAAATTCATATTTTACCCTTTTTAGATTTAAGATGTGTAGATATTGGGGTTTTATTTCATGCAGAAATATACTGGTAGGCCCAAAACTGTTCATAGCCCTGGCAGATTTAGGTTTGAAGTAATCTTTTAATTTGACCAATGGGTTTCTTCTGATTAGAAGTCATAATAATGTTCTGGAGTGGTTTAGTCAGATTCCTAACCTGAATATAAACCATCAGGATACTTTCAAAGTACTTCAGAAGAAGGGTTTGACTGCCATAATGCCAATAAGGATATTTTCATTTATTATTTAGAAAGACACGGATAACCTTTGACATGCATTTATTTTAATAAAACATGACTAAAAACTGAGAAATGTGTTGTACTCTCTTCTCACAGACCCACCTCAGTTCCTCTGAGAAACAAACTTTTTGGTTGAATGAAAATTATTTAAAATCTAAATCTGCCAAGGCTGTGAATAATTTTTGGTTGAACTCAAATGATAAAACAATTTGTGGTGACTATAAATATTTATAAGAGATGAAATAAGTTAGATACAAAAAAGAATTTAGCTACTTTTTTTTCTTGATTAATTTTATTCAAATTTCCTATTTTATTCATTTCCTGAGAACATTTTTTCTGCTCCATAAAAGGTTTTATTGCTTAAGGCAAAACACTCAGTGGCTGCATGGCAGCTCAGGAGACATGATCTGTTCTGTATGACCCAAGTGCTGCAGTGGCTATGAGCAAAATCTTTTGTTGGTTTCCTACTTATGTGCTAATTTATAAACTGTTTTAAACTGAAAAGGTCAATAAAGTAGGGCATTTTGGCATTCTTGGTGACACTGGAAGTGATGGCCTAAATGTAACTTTTAAGACTTTTAAATTTGATTGTCTTCCCTCAAGGCATCTGCAGAACTTTCCACTCCTGTCTCTGGATCTTGTGCTGGCATGGAACTGAATGTAACAGCATTTCCTTAAAATCCTTTACCATATCTTCATTTATTAATTTTTGAGTTTAATCTATAGTAGATCTTGATGATTGTTCAATCATAAGACAATGCTGTTACAACTTTTAAAGAATTTTTTCCATTTTAAATTTCCTCAGTATCTCAGTACCACCAGTAGATGGCAGCAATTTCATTTCTACTGTTTCACAAGTTGACATTTTTGTTTAGTTTTACACACTTGTGTGGCACTAGATCATCAGAGGTGGATACACTTAAGGGTGACTGATAAAATAAGCCAACTTGTTGACAAGTATGAATGAGCATATAATTAATTTTGTTGAATCTTATACAACAGCTCACCTCGCATTTATGTGGGCTTCATTATGAAGCACTTAGTTTTTTATTCCATCAAAATCTCACCAGATTTAAGTACAAAGAATTAATTTTATTATTGGTTCAATTTCACTCTCAATAAAACTTAAAATGTAAATATGTGGGGGTGTAGGGGTGAAGCACAACCTGGAGACCTTTGCCCTTTGTCTTTCCTCTCTGTCATTACCCACTTTCCTGTCTGAGAACTTTCAAGTAAAGGCCCAAAAAACCTTTAAAAAATGTAAATATGTGTGGGCGCAGCAGTGGCCCAGGGGTAAAGCATGAGACCCAAATACAGAGGCCTTGGTCATCGCCCAGGCCATCACAGGTTCAAGTCTCAGCCTCTTGGCCTTTGCTGCATGTTTTCCCCTTCCCTCACAACTCGCATTCCTGTTTGACCACTCTCAAATGAAGGTCACCAGAGCCAAGCAAAGTTAACTCATCAGAGAGAAAGGCAGGAGACAGGCGTGAGCTGACCTGAAGGTAAAGCTCAGGGCTTTACCTTCTAAACAGTCCAGGATGTGTGGGGTCTGCAGAGATGCTCACTGCCCTTTTTCTGACCTTTGACCTGTCCTGGATGGAGGGAAGGTCAGCCCTGATAAGCTTCTCTGCAGACCTTATTGTTTGTTGCAGTCTGGACCTGTCTGGTTTTGTGGATGAGCCTAAACACACAACGTCTTCTGTGCTAACTCAATTATGCTTGAAAATCAAAAACAAGGAGGTGAACACGGATTTTCTCCTCAAAGTGAAAAAAGTGTATCCTGAACTGAAAAGCACACCCCAAATATGACATTATTTATGTTGATTCAATTATGTTTGATGAACAATTAGTGCTCTGCTAAAGTTGGGCTTAATGCAACTCAAAAACACCATTTTGGGAAAACACTGGCAAACAAGACCAGCCAGATCCAGTGAAATGAGCAGAAAACATTTGCAATACTGTGTTCAAATAGAAATAATTTTCAAATTAATGTGGTTTGAAAATTTTTTTCACAGGTAGTTTCAGTCAATGCATTCATTTGTTTCATGATGAAACAGCAAACTCAGTTAAGTGAGGCTATTAGAAAATTGTTTAAAATATGGGAAAGTCAACGGAGAATTTGCTTTACCCATTTTTGATCATAAAAATAGTTTGCTTAATCTGCAGAGTTCCTAAATAAGTTGACCTTTAAGTGTGTTTGCCTCATACATAAAAAGAATATGCAAATAAAATAAGTTATTGAATAAGTTTGTCTGTGGAGTTGGCACAAAGGTGGTCAGAAACTGGAAGAAACTGGCTCTTTTTATTGCATCAACATAAATATTCTGCAGGTATTTGCATTGTCTGACTCGTACGAACACCTGCTGCAGCCACGTCTGAAACTAATGTTGCAAAGTCCATAATCTAGATCCCATCTGAGACTTTAAAATTTTACTTATTTGTGTCTGTTTTAAATTAGAGAGCACAGGCTGTTCGTATGGTTGGCAAAACTAGAATTTGTCCCCCTTTTAACTAATGGTGGATAAAGTTGTGTAAAAAAGCTACAGGATGAATGTTTTGACCTGAACATTTTTCTAAATTTACAAAAAACTAATTTTTCTCTTATTCTTTTTATATTTTTTCCATATTTTCCTTTTACTACACATAAATAATAACTTCACATTTGAAATATGCTACAAATTTTAAAACTTTTCCTTGGTTTGATCAGTACAGATTTAAACTTTATTTGTAAAAAATAAATAAATGTTTTTCCTACTTACATTCTTTGCATGATGACGAAGTTGTGATGTTCACTTCAGTGAGGTTGAAACAGGTTTTATGACTAGCCAAAGACAAATAGCAAAGTTATCATTATTACTGTTATTTCTCAAATTTTGTTTGTGTACTTAATGTCATGTTAGACATATTGTATATAACTTACCAGACCTAATCTCTTAAAAAGTAATTAATGTGGAGCATTTAGGAAATAATTATAATGGAGAAAGTACAGCTGCCATAAGGGCATCTTTGTTGTATTTTCAACTCATGTATCCATCTATATTCATGTTCAACTAATTGCTAAACAGTTGTTTAATTCAAGTAATTATTTAAAAATATGCACAGAAGAAAATGTCTCAGTTTCTAGCATTAGGAAGATTTCCTACCTGTGCAGTCAGTCACACAAAGCTCTTCACAATACTCAGTGAGGCTGTCAAGGCAGGAAGAGTAAAGAGAAATCAGCAGTCAGAGTTTTATATTCTGTAAGAGGGGGAGGAAACTCCGGTCACATGATTTCACTGAAGCTTTAGTTGTTCAGCAATTGCTCCTGAACTAAGCTGAAGCCTTTCTTTTGTTACATTGTCTAATTGATGAAGTCTGTGCTAAATGCATAGCTGCTAAATAAAACTGTCCAGTGTCTCATTCTTCATATTTTGGTTTTATTTACAGTGAATATTTAATGCCATCAATAAGTGAAATAACCACTTAAATTTCAATTTATTTGAAGTTTCTGGTTTTGAGTTAAAGTGTCTTTGATTTTAATATAAAACATAACATTTAATTTATTTTTTCATGACAGCTTTCGTAGATTTCTCAAGACAAACACCTAAATATTAAGAAAATCAAACACTGGGAGCCTTAATTCCACCTTTACTATCTCAATTTAAGAGTATCATACATTTAGTGTGTACTATCCCAGTTACACTAACATAAGTATTTTAAACTTTTAGAACAATCAACTGTCTCAGTCAGCCTAGGATGGTGAACTGAGTCAAAGTTTAAATTTATTTTCCAAAGCAATTTTTTATTTCATAAGTGCTAAAATGACTACAAATATGTTGCTCAGCAGGAGTTTTTTCTTACACTGGAACAAAATGTTATCACTTCAGGAAACTGACATATTTTCATAGCAGCTTTATCGATTTTACCCTCATTGCTTTGCTTTGGTTGTTTCATTCACAACCGCTGATCTGAATCAGCTGTTATGGTTGGTGTAGGCTGTGTTCAGATAAGGCATTTTTAAAATGCACAGCCTGGCATACAAAGTTTCACTTTTGAACATTCAATCTTTTGTTAATATGTATTGAACAGTTGTTATCTTAGGAAAGCCCTTGAAGCCTTGTACTACAGCTCATGATTCATTGTGATATATTTCATTTGTGGCTAACATTTATCAGAAGCCCAGTTTGCTTTATCTGAATGAATATTGGAAAATTATTTATTGAAGTTACAAGGATGTGTGAAGACACCTTACAATGAAATGTTTTATGTTCCGTTCTGTGATTGCAGCATGTACCTAGGTGTTCAGAACATCTTTAGGTTTTGTACTCTGAATACACATATTCCAAAAACTGTTTATGATGAATGAGAAGACAATCCAACATGCTGACAAGTTTAAGAGTATTTGGAAGGTGAGGTTTCATTACATTAGGATGCTTCATAAAAGCAATGCTTGTGTCGTTTATCCAGTGAAAATATGAGTTCACAACCTGTTAATTTTTATCAACTTTGGTAACTGCAAACACTATTTTTAATTTATTTATATGTTTCATGTCCTGTCATTGCATATCTAACATATGGAGAAGCTGGTTGCTTACGTGCTTTAAGGCAGCTTTGCTCACAGAAAGGTTAGCTGAAGATGTTTTCATGACTGCTTGTTTGGCTTTGCATCATCAGGGATCCATTGCTGAAACTTTGCAAATTATATTTTATGTCTGGTTTTAATTCAGAGCTTTACATTTTTTCACTTTTGTGAAGAGAAACTAAAAGTATTTTTAAGCTACCCTCATAACTTTAACAAGATTACAATATTTTTTGTCTGCAAAATCAGACAACGGTTGTTTCATTCAGAACCACTGTACTGAAACCTCAAGTTCTGGTTGGTCTCAGCTTTTTTCAGATAAGACTTTTTACAATGCACAGTTTGTCACGCAACACATGCAACTTCTCCAACTGTCTTAAGCTAATTTACTTATGAAAATATGATATTATAATATTTAATTTCCCATTCAGAGATGCTCATTGCATAGTGCTTGATACCGGTTTTGGGTCAAACCCACTAGAACGCTGTTGAAGTGTCAGGATGCTCCGTAGTGCTGCTGACCCAAACGGATCAGTTAACAGGATTACTTGTAGCCTGTTTGGAGAGATGATGACTTTTGTTTTTAATAGAATTTTACATTCCATGCTGATAAGTAGCTGAAAGAATCTTCCTGCAGATATGTCAGTTATGAGGACAGGGACGTGTTTGACAGCAATACGATGTTATCCCTTTGACAGAATCAATACTATCTTTACATTCATCTCACACAAACCTCCATATGGTTGGTCTCAGGTGTGTTTAGTTGAGTGATTTTAAAATGCACAGCACAGTGCAATGTGTAATTTCTCCAACATTTGAAGCATTAATTATGTATGACTAAATATTTTAGAAAATTGATTTATTGCATGTATTTTTAATCTAAAGATTGCAATAGTTTTTGTCCTAAAATAACTCAAGCCACTGGTGTGCACAATGCAATGACCTTTTTTATTGTACACATGTTCCAGGGCTTTTCTCTTTTTAAAACTTGCCTGTTTTCAACCTCCTTCTTTATTTCCTATTATATTTTCCAGGTTTGATGTTAGTTTGTGTTGAATTGGAGAATTAAAAACTGCAGTTGTTCATTGGAAGTTATCCATTCCAGTATGAAGGTAATCCTTAATATAACCTTAGTATGTAAAATTCACTTATATTTATTTATAGAAATCCTCCAGAGATAATAACTTGTCCTTAAGGTATCTGTTATTGAAAATCTGTCCATGATCAAATAGTTTGTTAAACTAAGACTCAAACTAGGTCCACATAGTTTGTGTAGCTGTAACTAAGGTTGAGCTTTTCAGTGTAAAAATAACAGCAAGTGGCCCTTTTAAAAAACAAAGGATGTGGGGAACCACCTCATCCACAGATATATATGGTGATGCTGTGGGCTTGTTTTACTTCCAAAGGATTTAAAAAACTTGTTAAACTGAACAGAATATATATTATCAATTACCAAGACATGGATAAATATCTGGTAGGTTCTGTCAAAAAATAAAAACAGCTCATCATTAGAAAAAGGTAACAGGTGACAAGGGGGCTAAACTCAACCTACCACTGCCATGTCCCTGACTCAATAAGTGAGGAAGTTCAGCTGACCTGTGAAAGTGTAAACTTGTGATTGAACTTGAGAGACTGATGTAATGAGAACAGATGGTGTATGGAGACACCTGGATAAAACAGACCAAATCCATGTTGTTTTCCTCACCATGAATACACAGAGGACTTCTACACTAAAGTGTTCAAGGACATGACAGACAAGGACATCAGCTGAGCTCTTCTGCAGCAGATAAGCTTGAAAGTAGAACAAACCCAACAAGGTTAGCATATATGCAATCACAGATATTCTAACCTTTTAAGAGTTTTTTGATACTATCCTTTAGTTTGGCAGTAGCAGACAAACTGAATTTTGAAAGGTAACATATGTGCAGGAAGATTATTTGATGAAATGCCAGTAGAATGTATCTCAATCATTTGATTTTAAATTTTACCTTAGTGAAATTGCTTGGGTTACTTCATATTTATCAAAGTGGTGGCAATATATTAAGACAAAAGTATGATCCAGTAATGTAAAGATTGTAAGGATCAATATTAGGTCTTTTATTAATCAGTATTAATATCAGTGATCTTTCTGATTTTATATTAGATATAATTATTCAAGTCACTATTTTGACTATAACTCTGTCTTCAGCGTCAGTTTGTTCTGAAAGTTCTCCCCCTTAAAAAGATGAGGGGCCTGTAATTGACATCATAGGTCGACCTCAACTATGAGACAAGATGCTTTCTTTGTAGCAAGACTGTATCTTTAAAAACATGTGACCTGTCTGTCTCCTCCCTCAGAGCTTTAAAAGTCTGAACACAGCTCATTCCCTCACTGACGGCCATCAGAACAGGTTCCTGAGACGTCACAGGTGAGATCATTGATGGATCAACAGTAATCAGCTGTGACCACTGCTTTTATGACAGATTTAGGTAAAGAAATTAAATGCTGAACAATATTTCAGTTATTTAACCATTTTTTCTGTGATAAAAAAGAAACCGGGTGTTTTCTTGTTGTTTATATTTTTCATTATATTTTAGATTTTTATTTAGGCTTTGAGCTCACCTGTATACCCAACCTAGTAAAATACACGCGCCTCATCTCATGTTTCATATCTGCGGCTTTCTGTTTGTCATCTATGCTCATTTCTGAGTCCTTTGTATTCTTTTAATGTACATTTCTATCAATCAGGTCACAGATCTAATTATCAAACTACACAAATATCTGAAGTATCATGTTTTTCTGATAGAGTTTGCTCAACAATAATTGACTTATGCTCTGACAATCCATCCATATTTATGTATTTTCATGTTAAAATGAGGGTACAGCGCTTCATAAACAGCAACAACCCGACATGTTGATTGTGTCAAATATATTAAATCTTCTGAAGTCAAGAGATCATTTTGACCCAAACTATTAAGCCAAAACTTATACATTCATTCTCAGAATGAAAACCTGATAAATGTAGAAAACCTTCCAGTAGAAAGTGTCTTGCATAAAGAAGACAGTTCTTCATGTTGCAGCACAGATAAACCATTTGTTCATCTGTTAAGGATGAGTTTATAAAAACACTTAATTTTTATTCCAGTGTTGTTTTTAATTTGTAGCTCTGGATCACAAACATCCACAGATTTATACTGAGAACCTCCAGATCTAGATTCCTTCCTGATGTTTCTTGTTTCTTTCAGCTTTGAAGAGTTTCTGGATCTTCTCCAGACCTTATATTCTGTGTAAGAAACATTTATCCACTTTTGATCACTTTTGCTCTTTTTTGTGACTGAATCAAGGACAATGATGACCTAGAAATGGGTATAGTAGAAATCAGATCAACTTTTAAATAGTAGTATTTTGTGATAGCACCTTTCACATATATTTTGAAAAGATAGCCTAAAGATAAAACTACAATTAAAATAAAACAAATAAAAGATAGAAGAGGAAAATAAATGATACAAATAATTAAAATAAATGCATTAACATGAAAGAAAAGCAGGTTTTAATAAGAAAGTATTATGCTGCTTTTCAGTCCAGAGTTGAGGTCCAACTCTGGACAAATCGGTCCCTGCAGTTTCACAGGGGTTTCCTGGAGTACAGGTAGATTTAGGTAGGAGGACCAGAGGCCCCAGTTGGAGGATATGGCTTTATTAATTTAGGGGAAGTTCCTGGACCATACAAGGTCAGCAAATCTAAATTTTAAAAATGGATTTTCATATAACCATGATAAGCAGGTAACCAGAGCAAAGTCAGTAAAACGGGACATTAATGAAGGACAGGTTGAAGTACAGGAGCTTTGTTACTCCATCAAACGTTGCTGGTCAAAGACTTGGTGTAAACCTTAAATAAATAGACAACTTCTCATGGATTTCCAGCAATTTGTAAGGAAATAATTAAACTAATGAAACAAGTAGAAAAAAAAACAAAAACATGACGCATGAGAACATAACTGAAGGTCTTGAACTCATTGCATCTTAATGTTCTTCCATCCATAGCAATTAATATCATTCATCATCCTCCACCTTCTTCATTTCTATTTTCCAATCCAATTTCTCTGCCAGTCTTTCCATATATTCACTGATTGTTGTTCTGGTTCAGGAACTCCTTAATATTCCTGGTAATCCAGGGATTATTAGTAAAGAAATCAGGAACAATCATTTTCCTCTGCTAGCTTCTGCTCTGTAATCATAGTGTACTAAGGACCCAGCCTGTTTTGATGGTAGACTTGATGTAATTTGTTCCACCCTTTATAAATCTCTAAAAATGTTCACATGCTAGCTTTGAAATTTCGCTGCCAATGGCAATTGCAATTTTTTAGATACTGAGGCAATATAAGTCATATTTCAAAAGATTTGTTTAAATAAGTTCCCCTAACTGCAATGTTATGGGCACAGTTAAAAGAAAACTATGTTATGGGCACAGTTAAAAGAAAACTGTGTTATGGGCACAGTTAAAAGAAAACTGTGATTTATATTTGGATCACTTTTTCTACTCTTTAGTTTTTGATCATTAAAGAAGCTATGTAAATGTGTTTTCCAGAATTGTTATCCAGATACTCTATCCTCACCTTCTGACAGATCATCACTGAAATTGGTAAAAGACAACATGGACATGTAAGTAAAATAAAAATCTTCCATTATTTAATGCAGAAAAAACATGTAATGTTCATGATTACAGCAGATGTTTTATACATTAATTATTAGCTTGCAAAGTAAATATTTAGCTTGGTAAATAAATATTTCCTCTGAAACTGACATTTCTAAATTAATAAATGATATAATGAAAGTATGACTGGCTAAATAACTCCAGCTAGTGCTGTTAATTGTTGACTGTAGCTTTGAAAACACCATCAAATAGCAGCTGACTTGTTGTCCAAGGACATTATGATACATTTCATAAATTGACATTTTATTTCTCTGTTTGTTCCAGCTGCTTTGTAATAATTAACTATGTACTTAACTTTTATTTAAATTTCCATTGTGTCTGTCATTATCTGATGTGTTTCATGGAATACAAAGTTTTTTCTCTGAGGAAAATTAGCTTACATGTTGTTAACAACAGGGTGAGTTCCAAGTCAAAACAGATACAGGGAAACTCTGTTCCCTCTCCTATCAGGGAACAGAGTTTCCCTGCTCCCGGATAGGACAGGGAACAGAGAGCTCCCTGTTCCCTGACAGGGAACAGGGAGCTCTGTTCCCTGTGAGGGAACAGAGCTCCCTGATAGGACAGGGAACAGAGTTTCCCTGTTCCCTGATAGGACAAGGAACAGAGCTCCCTGTTCCCTGTCCTATCAGGGAACAGAGCTCCCTGATAGGACAGGGAACAGGGAGCTCTGTTCCCTGATAGGACAGGGAACAGAGCTCCCTGTTCCCTGATAGGACAGGGAGCAGAAAATTACATGTTCCCTGTAATTTTCTGATAGTCCTTCAGAAAATTATAAGACTGAAATCTAACCTGAAAATCAGACAAATAAGATTTCTCATTCATGAATTTGCACTCAGGACAAGATAAATAGCTTGTCAGGAGTAAAACTGACTACAGAAATGAGTGAAACATGTAATGTTAAAATAATTAACATGATGTTTTTATTTAAACTGTTTGCTTTCCACAGTGGTTTGATCAGTGTAGGATGCCCTACAGTCCGCCGACTGAAAACTGAGAAACAGACATTTGGAACGCTGACCAGAGTGACTATAGGTGAAAAAAATGTGAAGAAGATGAATAAAACCATCTTACTTGTTGGAGAATCTGGGACAGGAAAATCTGCTCTGATCAATGCTCTGGTTAATTACACCATGGGAGTGAAGTTTGAGGACAAAGTCTGGTTTCAGGTGGTGGAGGAAGAGGAGAACGGCCAAACATCAGATGTGATTGTGTATGACATCTGTGACTTTAAAGATAAACCTCTGCCCTACTCTCTGACCATCATTGATACTCCTGGATGCGGAAGCCGCAGAGGGATGGACCGTGACGCTACTGTAAGTCAGAGACTGTTTGACTTATTCCGATCAGAAGATGGAGTTCATGAAATCCATGCAGTAGCAATGGTGATGAAGGCTACTGAGAACCAGCTAAGTTATTCTCTGAGTTACATATTTGAGTCAATGATGCCTCTTTTTGGGAAAGGCCTTCCAAACAACACTGTGGCTCTGATCACACACTCAGATGGAACGAGACCAGAGGCTGCTCTTCAAGCCCTTCAAGATGCAAGGACTCCATGTGTGACAGACATGAACAGCCAGCCTATTCACTTTACATTCAATAACTGTCAGAATGAGTCTCGAACAGAGGAAACTAGCTCAGATCTGGAAAAAGCGTGGAGAGTGACAGAGACAGGGATGAGTCAGTTCATGTCTTTTCTTGAAAAGGTTTCACCGCAGCAGCTGCAGGTGGAGTTTGGGTTTAAGTCACAAATCAGACATGCAGCCTCCATCCACAATCTAGAGGAGAAAATCAAGCTAAATGAGCTAAAACAAAAAGAAAATAGGCAGCTTCAAGAAGCTCTGAAGAAACTCAAAGAGGATAAAAATGAAAACGTCATCGAAGTAGAGGAAGTCTGCATAGAAGAAGAACCTATTGGTGGCGAGATGTCGTTCTATAAATCAGCTGTCTGCTGCACCGTCTGTAAGGAGAACTGCCACTATCCAGGATGTACGATGGCCCTGGACCAAGAAGAGTGTGAGGTCATGCAGTATAGTCTGTGCACTGTTTGCACTGGGAAATGTCCTGTAACAACACATGTTAAAGCCAACTGGAGGTATGTGGCCAAGACAAAAAAAGTGCAGAGAACCAAAGAGGAATATGAAAAGATGTATAAGAAGAAAGCATCAAACTATAAGACAAAGCTTCTTGAGATTCTGGAAAAGGAGATTGAAAGTCTAAAATCAGAGAAGACACAACTGATAGAAAACTCCTTCAAAAAAGTTGTAAGCTTGGATCAGGCTGTGCTCAGAGTTTGCTCCCTTTCCACCTACATAAATCTGGAGTTCCTGATTGAGAAGATGGAAGAAAAAGGAGATTCAGAGAAGCAACAGAAACTGCAGGAGATGGACCAGCAGACGGATGGAGGGGTCAAAGCCTTGCTCAACTGCAAGTATGATCAGCTAGCATTTATTATGAGTTCACTAAACAAGAAGTCTTTTATACAGTCTTGTAAATTATTTATTGCCTTAGATTATGAACCATTTATGTCCACTTTCTGTTTAAAGTGGTAATGTAAACACCCACTTTAACAATCTCTTTAAAATGCATAATAGTTTATTGGAATTTTTAAATGAAATTAAGTTTTTATTCTACAAAGGCAGTCTTATAAAAGTAATGCCTAATAATATTCAGCTGATTGTGTAACCTAATACCCAACCAACTGTAGTGGAGCCACATGTCATCACGAAGTCAAAGAAACTGTTTTCAGGTCCAGTTCAGCTGTACTTTGCTGTGACAATTGTGTGATTAATAGTAAATATTAAATAATTATTCTTATTCTGAACACATGCAATGCTTGACGAAAACAAGGCTCCAGAAATGAGGAGCTTCCTTAGAGACACAACTGTACAATCACAGAAAAAACAGAGTATGAGGTGTCTCTCCAGGGGGCCATGTTTAAGGAGTTCTTTGAACATCCAATCTTAGAGGCCACACATAACTTGGCTAAAGCAATAATTAGTTCAAACCAGGGGAGACAGGATTTCCTCATGTAGACACTATGGTGACAACAATAAAAGCTGGACATAATGTATTTTAAAAACATGGTTTTTATTCATACCAGATTGAGCTTGATGTTATGAGATCTGTTCATTTTACTTTATAAATAGAGGTTAGCACTTCTCATCACTGCTCTAGTTAAAGTTTCATAAAATAAATCTGTAATATAAATGTGATCAGAACTTATTTCATTTATAAAGTTTAGATATATTTAAAACCTAGACTTACACAAATAAGGATTTGTGTAAGTCAATAACAACCGAGGAATAAAACTGGGGCACAAAATGAATTTTTCTTTAACATTTAAATAAGTACATACTGAAAACCTGGAAGACAATATTTTTGTATGATGTAAATTTTGAATAGAGCCAACTTATTTTTAAATAAAGTAAATGTGCTTTCTCTGCAGCAACAACTCTCCACAAGAACTCTTTCCCAGCAGAGACCTGATTCATTCTGGATCCCCTGCAGTCTACCAGCTGAAAACAAAGAAAATAATCTATGGAACCTTTACCAGACTGACTGTAGGGACAAGAAACCGCAACAAGCCAAATAAAACCATCCTGCTTGTTGGTGAAACAGGAGCAGGGAAATCTACTCTGATAAATGCTCTGGTCAACTATGCCATGGGAGTGACATTTGAGGATGAAATCTGGTATCAGATTGTAGAAGATGAGAACAGAAGTCAGATAGAAAGCCAGACATCAGATGTGACTGTGTATCAGATCTTTGGTTTTGAAGGTAAAACTCTGCCCTTCTCTCTGACCATCATCGATACGCCTGGATATGGAGACACCAGAGGGATTGAGCGTGATGTCATTGTCAGTGAAAGATTATTTGAATTGTTTCGATCAGAAAAAGGCATACAAGAACTGCATGCAGTGGGTCTGGTGGTGAAGTCGAGCGTGAATCGTCTGAGTGACCGACTGCAGTACATCTTTGATTCGGTGATGTCTCTGTTCGGAAAAGACATCGAGAAAAACATTGTAGCGCTGGTCACTCACTCCAATGGAAGAAAACCAAAGGACTTGCTTCAAGCTCTCAAAACTGCAAATATTAAATGTGCCAAAGATGAGAAGGAACAGCCTGTTTGTTTCCTTTTCAATAATTGCCAAAATGAAGAACGAATAAAGGAAGAAGATCATAAAAATGCTGATAAAATAGCAATGAAAGGACTGAGTGGCTTTGCTGCCTTTCTGGAAAAAACTGCACCTCGAAAACTAGACATGACTTTGGATGTTCTTAATGAACGGATCAGACTGTCCGCCTGCATCCAAAACCTGCAGGAAAGAATCCATCTGTCTGAGCTGAAAGAGGCAGAAATTAAACAGATTAAAGATGCTCTGGAGAACCATGAAGAAGAGAACGAGAAGAAAGAGAAGTTTGCTGTAGAAATTCATGAAGCATACAAAGAAAAAGAAGCCATTGAAGGAGAGATGTGGTTGATGACTTTGATTAAAGGAGCAGTCTGCTGTACAGTCTGTGAGGAGAACTGTCACTATCCTGGATGTTCAAGCTCTGCAAGGCCTGAGGACTGTGAGGTGATGAAAGATGGCCGCTGCACTGTGTGCACTTTAAAGTGTCCTGCATCTGCTCATGTGAAAGGGAAGTGGAGATATGTTAACAAGACAAAAAGGGTCCAGAGAAGCCTGGATGAGATTACAAGAAAATCAAAACGAGAAAAAAGTTCTAATTTTTTGGGCAGTCTTGAGGATGACATGAAAAAGCTGAAAAAAGAAAAGTCACAGCTGCTGGATGAAGCCTTCCAACATGTCGACAACTTGTGTCAGATTGCTTTGAAAGTTAACTCAGTGTCCACATTCATCCCATATGACTTTCTGATCGAAAAGCTGGATGAAAGAGACGAAGAAAACAAAATTCAGAAACTGGAGGAAATGAAAAACAAAGAGGATGAAGGAACCAGAACAATTATTCTGTCTATAAGGAATAAATTGAAAGCAGCTTCCAAAAAATTTCAAAAGGTCTTCAACTAGCAAATCTGGCATCAGCTAAGTAGGATCTTTTAAGAGTGCATCTTTGAATTAATGCACTTGTTGCTTGGATGAAAACACTGGATCAATTTCTCATGTTATATCAATTGTTCCTCATGTAAGCTGTGTTTAAATCCTTTAAATAGACTTCAGTGCAAACACATGCAGCAGTGCAACAGCACATAAAACAATTCTACACATTCTTAAGGTTCAAGTCTCAGTGCAACACCACAAGGAAATAAAAAATGCTAATGCTATCAGAAGAAGCAAACCACTGTTGACATGAGGTACCAGCAAATCCACCGCAAGGTCGGGTTTTGGAATTGATAATTTTCCAATTTCCTTTCATTGAACTAAACCTTATAAACCAAACAAAAGATTTATGTTAACAACAGAAAAGTAACTTAAAAAACTGCTACAAAATAATCTGTTTCTATTTACTTAGATTCCACTTAATACAAATTAAGATCAAATAATAAAAATACCTTTGATATGAAAATCCAAACTTCTAAAAAAATCCCACTTACAGTAACATACCCACCATAACTTACTTAACATATTTATAACTACCCATCAGCTATAGCAATGTGATTAGATGACAGCGGTGCTTTCCATACTTCATCATATGTCAAGTGCTCTTGCAATTTATTCACAACTCTTCACTGTTGCTAGTTTACCTGGGACCTTGAAATCTTTTCATACTGTTTGACAAAGAAATCGACGGATTCTTCAAACTTCAGTGTGTCATCAGAACAAGTCGGTCATTGTAGTGTTGCTTTTGTGTGAAGAGTTTAGATTAGCCATCAACTAATTTTGATGACACTCCACAAACAGCTGGAGAAGCACATGGCTTTGTATTCTCCTGGCTGAGTTTGATGATTATATCACATATGACGTAAATGATCATAATATGATTATACTGCCTCACAACAATATGAGGCATAATACATGATACATGAACTGTTGTGCTCTTCTTGACTTTCATTTGTTTTGTTACAAAATAATACATTTTGTTTGTACTTATATTTATTTCTAAAATTTCCTAATAAACTATTATTCTTAGAGATATGTTGGAATCATAAGAGATTATTAGAACCTTGTATGTTTGACATTATGTTCCAATTTTACTGTATTTTCTTCTATTTGTGATTACTTGATGTTCTGTGAAATATGAACACAAATCTGATTAATAAATGTCTGAGTAAAGCTTTGTTCTGGTCATTTGTGTTTTAAGCTTCACCTTTGAAACAAATTCTAGACAAAAACACATCTGCTGTTGTTCTGCCAACCTTCTAGGCCCCCCAGGTTCTGGTTCTGGTCTGCTCTGCATCTCCAGAACCAAACGAGGAGAAGCAGCATTCAGCTTCTATGCACTACAAATTTGGAACAAATTTTCAGAAAACTGTAAAACAGCTGAAAGACTGAGTGCCTTTAAAACCCAATTAAAAACCCACCTGTTTGCACAGGATTAAGACAGCAGTGTGCCACCATTTAAGCTCTTATTACTCCCCAGTTCACACTTATTTTAATCTACATGTAAAGATTTTATGCCAATCTTGTTCTTGGATGTGTTCATGAATAAATTGGATTTTATTAAAAACCTAACAAATATAATGATGTCTGAACAGCTGACATACAGAGTTAAAATAATTTTTTATTCAGTTACCCAATTGGAATGCTCTGTATTTTTTCCACACTCATACAATAACACATTACATAAAGCATAATAATAACATCAGTACATTTTAAACAGTTTGAAAAGTAAAGTTTCATTTTGTGAAATGAAAAGCATTCCTGAAAATCTTATCTGGAAACTCCCGACATGAGGGTGTATCAAAGAAGTCTGTTGACATGATAAAATACATCTATAAAAGATACTATTGTTTACTGTGGAAGATAACATTTCCTGATCAGCAACATATTTGCAAGTCAGATTTGCTTCCCTGGTTTTTCAGGATGGTGTGTAAAAGACAAACCTGGGAGGCATCAATATATCTGCTTAACCTCAGTTCAGTTTGCTACTGATGACCCTTTTTCATTTTTTGGGCAATCCCATCAGTTTTTATCAACGGTTTCTTGATAGTTGAAAGGGCATGTGTTGTGCAATCTAACAATTTTCCTAAAGCGTTGGGAAGGAAACCAGGCCTACATTAATATTGTGTCTATTAGCATGTACAGGGTGGTTCTTATTGTTCTCATTGTTTCTTGTCAGTCATCATGTACAGGGTGGTTCTTATTGTTCTCATTGTTTCTTGTCAGTCATTAAGTGTTTGTGTAGATGAGCTCTAAAACAGCTCATCTAAATGTCATGGCTCCATTTGAAAGTGACTAATCTCCACATGTAATTATGAACATATTTATTTTCAACATATGCCTTACATACAGCTAGTCAGCATGTAGAGCTTATGATCACTGCAAATAAAGATCACAATGAATCTAAAGGACAAAGTTCAACCAGCAGCTATTACAAGGTCACATACTGACTTCGTTTTTGTGCTACGTGTCCTGCTGTGCATTTCAAAATGTTCCATCTAAATACATCTGAGCCCAACAATGTCAGGGTTTGTATGAGAGGAATGTGAAGATAGCATTGATTCTGTTAAAATGATAGCATTGTGTTGCTGTCAAACAACATTTTCCTCACAAATGACATATCTGTAAGACAAATTTCTTCCAACGACTTATCAGGTATGAATGCTATAAATGGGGATTATACATTTATCTGGTGCCTTGTCTCCCCTTCTGTCCCTTTAAGCACCAAATAGTAGCCAGAAGATCAGAAAGACATGTCATCATTGTAATACCAAAACAATAATGGTATTACAATAAAACCATTACTGTAATGTGAATAATGACATTATTCACATTACAAGTTTTGAAAAAACAATGACAAAAGTTTTTGCTCCAAGGAAAGCAAATGCATCGCACTGCTATTTTTTCTGGAAAAGATTTTTTTATTATTATTTCTCAAAATAAACAAATAAAGTATCACATGTTTGAGATTTTGTGGCTGAGATCAGATTTTCTTAAATTCTCAACATAATTTAAAGGTACTAATGTGTGGATTATAACAGGAACTACAAAGTTATTTTACATCAAATGCAGACAACTGAGCAGAAAAACAAAACAAAGACCATAAATGATCAATTATTCATCATTATTCAGCACATTATTACAAATAAATTCGTTTCAGATGTTTGGAGAAGTGACATGTCTTACGTGCCAAGCTGGGCATATTAGAAGGTTTTATCTGAAACAGCTGACACCAACCAGAGCGTAGCAGGGTGTTTCAGTACAGTGGTTCTGTATGAAACACCTGTCATCTGACTTTACAAAGATAAGAAACTGTCTTACAGCTGATAACAGCTGAAAAACACTGCATCTTTTTACTAAAATGAAATTATACGACGCTGAAACAATACAATGACAAAGCTCTGTGGATTAGCAGCAGACATAAACTCCTTTTACAAAGTTTGTGTAAGTGTCTACGACTGCTTTGTAGATCATTCATTAGAATAAAGGCAACTAAAAGTCTGAATCAGTATATTCCTCTGTCTCTGGGGGATCCTGCTTTAAAATCTACTGAGCTCTGACAGTAAGAAGCTTGGAATCAAGTCAAACGTTGGTGACACTGACACTATACATATAATACACCATAAATACAATGAAGTAGAAAATGTTAGTATGATTAAAACATTTTTTATTTGGACCCAAACTTCTGTAGATGTGAGAAAATTACGGCAACCTGTACAGTTAGATGTCAGATGGAGCCCTGATGTAAAATCAAGCAGTCAAGAAACTGTCTTCTATACTTATATATCCTTCTTGTAGAGCAAAGTAGCCCTTCGACATTTAGATAACCAGCTTCTTCATAAGCCTGATATGCTGCTACAGTTCACACGAAAGCAAATACAGCAATTAATTGCAGTTATCAAAGTTTAAATAAAACAAAGATAGATGTGTCATATACATATTTTCACTGGAAAAAACCTTAGTATTGCTTTTATAAAGTATTTTATTTGTCCGGAAACATCGTCCTTCCAAATAATTAAAACTGTCAGCATGTAGGCTGTCCGTCTCAATCATTATAAACATTTTAATAATTTAGCATAATTCCTAACAGGATAATAAAAAAATTGTTCTCATTACCTAAATATATGCAGAAATCACTGAACATGATATATGAAATATGAAAAGTGAAACTTCAATAGATTTATAATCTGATTCAGAAAATAATCTGGACTTTTAATAATAAATTAGCCACAAATAAAATATATCACAATAAATCATGAGGTCTCAGTACAAGGCTACAAGATCTTTCTTAGGATCACATTTGTTATCCAGTACATATCAACAATGATCTGAATGCCCAAAAATGAAACTTTAGATGCAACGTTGTGCATCTTAAAATGCTTTATCTTATCACCGCCTCCACCAACCATAGCAGCTGATTCAGATCAGCGGCTGTGAATGAAACAGTCGTCTGACATCGCAAAGCAATGAGGGTAAAATCTAGAAAGCTGCTATGAAAATTTTCAGTTTTAGATTTAGATTTAGTGATATAATTTTTTACCACCGTAAGAAAAGACAATCTACCGAAAACCGATCTCAGTATTTTTGCATGAGAAAAAACAAAGTGGTGCAAAAATAAATCTTTTGCTCAGTTTTCCAGACTGACTGACAAGAGGCAGTCAAGCTTCTTCTGCTAACAAAAAGATCAAAATACTTATGTTAATATAATTATGATAAATGAGAAACTCTTTACTCTCCACAGACAAAGTTGAAAGAAAAATACAATTTCTTTGTTTTTTCATCAAGGAGTGGAAATGCCTGGTGTCCTGCTAAGAAAAATAAATGTGTCAGATTTACACATTTTACTGTCTGAAGTTCAGCATTTAGTTTGGATAAAAGGAGAGCCTGATGTGCTGCAAATGAAAGCATTTAAATGTTTAAATTCAGGATTTAGAGGCCCAGTCCTATGAAAGCATTTTACACACAACACATTTGTTGTTGGTAACTAAAAGAGAGAGATAGTTGAATCAGGCAATGCTAATCATTAGGATAACATCACTTCCTCCACAGATTATCAAGAGTTTTAATTAAAAAACAGACAGTTTAACACTTGATTTTGTCATTTTTTATGTTTGTCTTCAGAAATGCTATAAAAGATACTGTAAAGATAAATGTTTTGTAGTACAAAGAAACTGTTGAACTGATTACCAGACACCTAAAAATTTAAATTTAAGTTTATTATTTTGATAGTGTTATACAACAAAACTGAAAAATTGAGGAATGAAATACTGGACTTATGGAGTTTCATGTGCAGCTCCATGGTTTAGGACAGATATCAACCGGAGGAAGTAAAGAAGAAAAAGAAAACTTTCAGTGTAGTTCAGGGATTATTGCTGAACAAAAAAACCCTTCAGTGAAATCATGTGACCAGAGTTTCCTCCCCTTCTTGCAGAATATAAAACTCTGACTGCTGTCTGCTCTTTACTCTTCCTGCCATCGTAGCCTGATACTCCTCCAGACATTGTGAAGAGCAGCAGTGTGGTTGTCTGCACAGGTAGGAAAACTTTCCAATGATAGAACCTGGATTTTGGAGGTTAGAATAAAAACCGAAACATAAATCTGACATATATGTTTTTCATTACATTTTTAAAGGACCACTTAAACTGCTCAACAATTTGATAAATATGAACATAGGGTTTAACAGCTGATTTAATGTTTTAAAACAGACATCAGCTATTTCCAGTTGTGCTTAAGTCACTTATGTGAACTGTATACGACAGTGTGCCTAATGAATGAGTTTAACACACTGACATAAAAACAAGATTAAAACAGATAATAACTACTGTTTGTTTTTGATTAGTCATAAAAACCTGTTTCTACCTCACAGGAGTGATCTGCAAGACTTCATCATCATGCAAAGAATGTAAGTAAAAACATTTATTGTTAAAGTTTATGTATCAATCTATAAAAAACATATTTAACATGTTATTAGTCACTATCATTTATGCGTAATAAAAGATTAAATAAAATTAATTTTACGAGAAAGAGAAAACTTATAAATTAACTGCAGATATAGTTTTACAGTATTAGAATAAACCTGAGTGGTTAAAAACCATTTTGTTCTAAAGTTGCTTTACGGTAAGATGTTTGTTCATAGTAAAAACAATGCTGGGGGGTTGTGTCTAAAATGCCTTTTTAATTTTATTATTACATTTGATCTCATTCACATATATGAGTAAGAAGAAAGTCACATAATTTAGCCCGTTAAAGTTTTAGGTTCTTCGCAGCTGTTAGCAAGAACTACATGAACAAAACATAAAACAAGCCTCAGCCGTTATGGTCCTCATCATAAAGAAGAGAAAGTAAACAGAAGAGAAAACTTTATTTGTATTACTCTACTCCTACAATACTGAACTTCTAACCAGTACTGCATATGGGATTTGTAACCCAATGTGCTGCTAATTGTGTCATTATTAAGCCATAAAATCATGTGACTCTTAAGGAAATTAAGTATTTAATTTATGAAAATATTTGATATAGATATATATCCAAATAATTATGAATGTTTTACTGTTGTTTTTCTTTCATTTGTACTGAAACAGATACTGCAGTGAGGTGAAAAGTATTTGCCCCCTTTCTGATTTGCTATTTTTTGCATGGTTGTCAAACATCTTTCAGGAGATCAAACCAATTTAATGTTACTCAAAGATGACATAAGTAAAGACAAAATCCCATTTTTAGTTAGTGCATTTCATTCAAGGAGAGAAAAAGTCAAAACCTACATATTTTCACACCACTGTATTCTCATGATGGGTTATTCTTCTGACTCAAGTCTTATTATTATTTTCAAAAGTAGTTATTTTCTCTGGACTGGCTATTTTCTGTTTACCCCAATTACTGTATTTTAGGTGGTAGATTCTCATCCGGTGACTGCGAACAAGCAAGCCTTTTCAGGGTGAAACAGATAAAAGCACTGAGTGGAAGTACTAGTGTATTGAACAACATTATTATTTATTCTTGTCTGGATACTTAGATCATATGAGTACGGAAACTTGTCTCCGTTGAATCAACAGCTCTTCCTAAACCAATCAAATAAACATAACCTAGTCCAAGCAATGGCTGCCTGGAAGTGACACATATTTAAAAAATAAGCAGGATATGTACCACTCATTCTGAGTACTAACTATGTTAATACTGTACCATTATCATACATTGACAATATACTGCCCTGATTTGTATATTTTGAATTGACTTTTACAATATTATTATTAATTCAAATAGGAATTTGGGAGAGGAATTTAAGCTAGTAAATTATTAATTTTTTCAACAGGAATACATCATCTAAATTCAAGGACATCCTCTCAAAAAGTCTCCTGATCCAGTCAGGATGCCCATCCGTTTTCCAACTAAACACAAACAAAGAGGACTTTGGCCCTCTGACTAGGATAACTCTGGGAAAGAAAAATTTGAACAAGGCCAACAGAACAGTGCTGCTGGTTGGTGAAACAGGAGCAGGAAAGTCTACTGTCATCAACGCTCTGGTCAACCACACCATGGGAGTGAAGTTTGAGGACGAGGTCTGGTTTAAGATTGTAGAAGATGAAAAGAGAGGGCAGACTGAAAGCCAGACATCAGATGTGATTGTTTACGAGATCTTTGGGTTTGAAGACCAAACTCTGCCATTCTCTTTGACCATCATCGATACGCCCGGGTTTGGAGACACCAGAGGGATTGAAAAAGATCTTATTGTCAGTCAAAGATTGTTTGACTTGTTTCGATCAGATGAGGGAATTCAGGAGATTCACGCTGTGGGTCTCGTGGTGAAGGCCACAGATAATCGAGTGAATGATCGCCTTTCATACGTCTTCAATTCAGTCATGTCTCTGTTTGGGAAAAACCTGGAGCAAAGCATTGTGGCTCTCATAACTCACTCAGATGGAAGACAACCTAAAAATGTTCTCCAAGCTCTTGAAGCTACAAAAGTAAGATGTGCCAAAAATGAAAAGAATCAACCTATTTATTTTCTTTTTGATAACTCCCAAAGTGATGACCGATCAGAGGACACTGAATTTCTAAAAATTGCTACTGAAATTTCAGAGAGAGGATTGAGAACCTTTACAGCCTTCTTGGAGAAGAAAACAGCCCAAAAACTGATAGCGACTACAGATGTCCTGAATGAACGCATCAGCCTGACAGCCTGTATCCAAAACCTGCAGGAGAGAATCCTACTAATAGAGCAGAAACAAGTGGAACTCAAACAAACTCATGCTGCTCTTGTCAAGCAAGTAGAAAATATGAATAAATCAGAGACGGTCACTGTTGAAGTCGATGTTGTTTTTAAAGAAAAAGAGCCTCTGAAAAGTCAAAAGTTTTTCAGGCAAAACATTTTTGAGAAAGCAATGGTCTGCACCATCTGTGAGGAGAACTGCCACTATCCTGGCTGTACACTTGTTCGCAGTCCCCAAAACTGTGAGGTCATTAGAAAAGGGCATTGCACTGTCTGCACTGGTAAATGTCCTGCATCAGCTCATGTGAAGCAAAACTGGAGATATGTCACCAAGACCAAGAAGGTTAAGAAGACTATAGGCGTTAAGAAAGAGATAAAGACAGAGAAGGGTGACGTTGAGCAGAACTTTAATATTGTAAAAGGTCTTGTAAATGAAATACAGAAACTGAGATCAGAGAAGTTCCAGCTCATTGATGAGGCGTACCAACATGTTATCAAACTGGAGGAGATTGCCCTCAAAGTTACTGCTGTGACCACTTTAGTTCACCTGGATTTCTTGATTGCAAAGATGAAGGAAAAAGGAGACACAAAGAAAGTTCAGAAACTGGAAGAGATGAGAACCCAAATGGATGAAGGGACCAAATTAGCGCTGCAGTATTTGTGGGGCAGAGTAACATCCATGTAAAAAAGGAAGAATCAACAGTCACAACAAATCTGACAAATTTAACAAGAAAGTCTCATTAGGTGCATGAAGGTCAACCTCCATGACCTCTGAAGGTTGTACTTCATCAAACTTTGATTAGGTTTTTACTAAAGGAATTTACCAAAGTATTTTGATAAAGAAAAAATTATTTAATTATGTAAGATTGTTGGAATTATTGTGTGTTGTTATCATTCTTACATTGGTACTATACTAATACATTTATTAATATGTATTAATATATATATTTTACTAATTAGTATAATATATATACTAATACATATATTAATATATGTATTAGTATAGTACATATATTAATATAGATTATTGTGATTTCCATTTAGGAGTGTCGGCCTTTTCCTGTGTGTTAAAAACTTTTAAGCCTCTCTCACTGAAGGTTCCTGTAGCATGATAACTGATTGGTCCCTCTGCCCTTGAGAGAAATGGCTCTCAGGGGAAAGGACTAGATGACCTGTGTGTAGATCAAACTTGCCTTTTCTTTCTATCTCTCTCTTCTCTGAAAATAAGACAAGCTCTAGCTGAAAGACGTCAGACGCTCAGTGAACGGCTTGGAGGAGCCGTTTGCTGAGTCTCTCCTTTCATGAAAGCTTGGTTGAAAACTGATCTGTTGTCTGTGGTTCTTTATGTAGGTTTACAAAATACCTATCAAGATGATAAATTGCATTATCATTTGTTCATCTACTATTTTTTAATCTTTGTGATAATATAACTTGAAAATATGATGTACAATATCAGAAAACAGAATAATTAACCCGAGACTGCATCTCGTTGAGTATGTGCAGTTCTGACTTTATAACACATTACTTTTAGCTGTAAGACAGACTTGAAGTGCTGTCTGTTTAGCTCAATATTTTTGGATTAATGCATTTTCTTTATTTCCTTTGTGATATAATGGGAAATGTAGTTGTGCCTGACTATATATCCTGAGATACTCCAGTTAATCCTTTGAAAAGAATTAATATCTACCATGTTACCTCTCATTTATGTCAGTGTTCTGCATAAAATGATCCGTGCTCTGAATTAAATATCTGATCAAATCAGTGTGCTCCATGTGTGTTTATTGGATCTGTGTTTGACTCAAAGGAGTGATGGAATCTGCACAGACTCTAATATCTGTTTAAATTCAGACTGTCAGTGTGGAAATGTAATATTAAAAGAAACTTTCAAACTTAGACCGGAAATAGTGTCTGCAAGTTCGTACTCTACCAGTGTATTTTGAACTATAAGTCCTTAAAACAATAGCCTGTCTTGCTTTTAGTCCCCTGAAACCTCCATCACCATCTAGAGCAGGAACAAGTGTAATTTGCTAATTTTTTTCATTCTTTTTACTCCTTCTGATATTAGATACCTAGTATGTGTGATATTGCCATCTAAGATTCACCTTTATGCAGAAAATGACTATTATTCTGCTGCATTTATATTCTATTTTTAGTTTGAACAAATACAAATGTGTACTGGTGTATCTTGAATAAAGCATGATAATAAATTGACCTACAGCATAGATAGAAGATGGTTTTTATGCTTATCTTCTGTGTTCCAGTAAATCTCCAAGCAAGGTTAGTGACTCAAAGTGTCCACCTTCATCTTCTACCTCACCGGCTTGCACACCTGCTCCTCTGCCTCGAACTAAACTGAGAGCAGAGCCCCCCTCTCTACACATCAGCAGTGCAGCACTGAGGTATGTAAGGAGGAATAATAATGTTTAAAACATCCATGACAAGATTCCAGGTCTCCTCACAAACACTGCTAATACCTGTAGCCTTCTTATTCAAGCTGCTGTGTATCCATCACGTGCCATATGAATCGCACATTTGCAAACTGAAAAATGGTATCAATCAACGATTGCTACAATCACACTCACTATTCCAACTACTGACTCACCACCGGGTGGCGCTCTGTGTCTGAATAAGATGGTTTTATACCTGAGAGCTTGGCTGTGACAAAATTGTACCAAGCTTTTCCACTGTAACCAATAGAAAAATTCAACTACTTAGGTACTATTTGCCCATCACTAAGACAGTTACACGTAAAATATTTCAGAACTACATTAATTTACATGAAAATACCTAAATTCACTCCAACATAAAAATAGAACCCTAAATAACCTATTTATACAGTTTGTCAGTAAAAAACACATCTGGTTTATAAAGGACATGATGCAAAGGACAAGTGGAAAAAACCTGCAATCACTCTGAAGGTATTGCTGATTATATATTAGGTTAATATTCCTTTGGTGGTTTTATTATTTGATTCAATCCAAGCTGATAATGTATAGTACTTCCTAGATTTAAACTTCCCATATACTGAAGTCATTGTGTCTTAAATGTTTCTAAGGCTTTATTCTAAGCTTGATAAATATTTAGTATTGTTATTTTTAACAAGTTTTGAAAGCATGAAATCAGTATATAGGTTTCCAGAATGGTTTGAGTAAGTTTGTTCCTCTCCTAGGAATTCCACACTGGCCACCATGATCTCCAAAAGTACTCTGATCCAGTCAGGAAATCCATCTGTTTACCAGCTGAGGCCAAAAAAGGAAAAATCTGCTCAGCTGACAAAACTGACAGTTGGTGAAAAAGATGGATGCAAGAGACATAAAACAATCCTGTTGGTTGGTGAAACAGGAGCAGGAAAATCCACTTTCATCAATGCACTGGTCAATTTCACCATGGGAGTGAAGTTTCAGGATGAGGTTTGGTTTCAGATTGTGGAGGAGGTGGACCATGGAACGTCTGAAGTGATTGTCTATGAAATATTTGGTTTTGAAGGTAAAGTCATACCCTACTCTTTGAGCATTATCGATACTCCAGGATTTGGAAGCACCAGAGGGACAGAACATGATGTTAACATCAGTCAGCGATTATTTGACTTGTTTCAGTCAATGGACGGTGTTCATGCAATTCATGGAGTGGGTCTGGTAATGAAAGCAAGCGATAATCGTCTCAGTGACCGACTGATGTATGTCCTGAATTCCATCATGTCGCTGTTTGGAAAAAACATAGAAGACAACATTGTAGCTCTGATCACTCACTCAAATGGAAGAACGCCAAAGAACGTCCTTCAAGCTCTAGAAGTTTCAGCCATTAAGTGTGCCAAAGATGAGAAGAAGCAGCCTGTCTACTTCCTGTTTAATAACTGTCAAAGCGAAGACCGGAACCAAGAAGCAGAAAACCTGGAAGGGGCCAATAAGATAGCGGAGAAAGGACTGACAGAGTTCACTGCCTTTCTGGAAAAGGCACAACCTCAAAATGTGAAGGCAACTGTTGTTGTTATAAAGGAACGCAGTGAACTGACAGCCTGCATTCAAAATCTGCAGCAAAGAATAATTGAAACTGAACAAAAACAGGAGCAAATCAGACAGTTTCAACATGACCTGATTAAATATAAAGAAGAGATGAGAAAGAATGAAAATTTTACTATAGAAGTAGAGGAATCCTACAAAGTCAAAGAACCTATAAATGCTGAAAACTGGTATAAAAGTGGTTCTTTTGAAGGAGCTATGTGCTGTACTCGCTGTGAGGAGAACTGTCACTATCCTGGGTGCACACTGGCCCCAAGTCCTGCCTTCTGTGATGTCATCAAAGGAGGCCACTGCATCGTTTGTAGTGGGAAGTGTCCCACATCTGATCATGTGAAAGAAAATTGGAGATATGTGACCAAAACAAGAAGAGTTAAGATGACTCTGAAAGAAATAAAGCAAAAGTATGAAAACAGTAAAACTGAAAGAGAGAAAAACTTGAGTTACTTAGAAGGTCTGGAGACAAAAATTAAACATCTGACCGCAAAGAAATATGAGCTGCTGGATGAGTCCTACAAGCATGTTGTCAAACTAGAAAAGATTGCTCTGAAAGTAGATTCAGCGTCTACTTTAGTCCACCTGGACTTTCTGATTGAGAAGATGAAAGAGAAAGGAGACAAGAAAGTCCAGAAACTAGAACGAATTAAAAGAAACATGGATGAAGGAAGCAGAGCCGCTTTACAATACCAGCATATGGCAGAGAATCAGCTGCAGATGTAATAACGAGGTCATTATTCTGACTTAACTATTAAACCTTTGATGATACTTTTTTCATGTAACACGACATAAATTTATCAAACAAAAAGTGGTGGAGGGAAAATCTTGCTCATTTGCCAAATGATTAATTATGAAACATCAAAAAGTTTATATACAGAAAACATTAGAGGTCTGGTTTATTAAAGATGCCATGAAACATTTAACTATGATTAATGGTGGAGGTCGTTGTCAGCACAATTGCGTTTATTTGTAGTTTCATTTCCACCCACACAGGTGGAGTGTGGTTCATTAAACTGTTTTAGGTAGAAAACATGTTTTCAGTGTTCATCAGTGTTTGATGAGAGAAAAATAAAAACACTTTGTGAAAGTTACAAATAATAAGAATGTTCCAAAGGAATCTAAGACGGATGGCTATAAATGTATCCAGTCTGCATGAAGATGATTGTTTCAAAAAGGCAGTAATGCATTTTTGTTCTTTACCCTAAAAATTGGATTAAACAGTTGAAACTAAGCATGTTTGTCTCTGGTTTTCCCTGATGGTGCATCTTATCAACAATTATATTGGTTTTCTTAACGCTACACTGATGTAGAAAATGTATGTCAGTGCCGCAGTTTTCCCGTGAGAAATTAAAAATAAACTCTTCAGGTGTTTGACTGCCGCATAATAAAATAACAACAGGTAATAAAGTCCGTGTCAGTGAGAAGCCGCAGTTCCTATCAACACTATTATTGGCCAAATGTTATGGATAAGCATTCAGAAGGAGAAAGCAGCCTGCGGCCAGAGGAACAGCGAATTATTTTACATGTCAGAGGATCAATTCAAAATATTGACAATATTGATACCAAGTTGGTGTCGGATCAATACTGAAGCTAATAATTATTTGCTTCAGTTTTCAACTTGAAATTTAATTTATTTCATATTAAAGATTGCTGTAAACATCTTTAAACTTTGTCTAAATTCTGTTCTACGTTTTAAATTCAAAGGAAAAACCACAAAAGCCCCTAAAGGTCAGAAGTTTCAGGCTCTATCAAGCTTGTGTATAAAAACAGTCTTTATAAACTACCTTTATAAAAAACAGATGTAGCACATGTTGATGCACTAAAATCCTTTAATTACAATATGACAGGAACCTGCGTTCCTTTTATATTGTAAGGAACCTGTTACAGACATGCAGGAATTTATTCCTACCTTTTTACCCTAAAGGTAGGAATAAATTCCTGCCTTTAGAAAGTATCTGTATCAGTATTGGCAATGCTGGCCCTGTATTTACTTGGCATAAGATTAATACCACAATATGTAATATCATACACCTCTAGCTTGTTTAATAAGTATTCAAAGAGTAGAAGCTGCTCAGTGGCGGTCAGCTAGATAGACAAGTTTAGAAAGGTCACAACGACAGACAGCGTGGATGAAAAGCACAACAGAAGATTCTTCAGATGCTTCACAAGAGAAAACAAGGAGATCATGGCAGGAATCCAACTCCAACCAAAGTCAAGCTGGGCCTCAATACGCCACCTCTAGCAGATTATATGAAGCAGGAGAGGAGAGTGGAGAGCCCGTTCCAGCCACAGAGGAGACTGAAGTTAGAAATATTTGATTGGAGAAGCAGAGAAATACAGAATACAAAGAAACAACTAAATATCCAAAGAGAGATGATGATGAAAGAAACAGCTCATTGTGTTCTGGTACAAGAACACGCAAATGAAGACCTACAAATATCACAAAAGCACAAAGTATCTTATGTGCTTGAGGTACAGAGACACATAGTTTTTATCCCAGGTCCTTTTGTTATAAATGCTCATATATCCATCCATCCATTTTCTATGCATGCAGGGGTTTGTAAGCCCTTTACAGGTAACCAGTTAAATGTTTGAATGTTGGGAATCAAATGTAATTAACTTGAAACAATGTAATTACTTCTGTTCTCCACCAGATGTTGCAACTCAATTTCAGTAGTTCTATCACTAGAGAAACGTATCAGTGTATAAATGTGTGAGTTTGAGTGAATGTTGTTCTGGTGTACAGCTTTCTGAAAGGTCAGTGAGAGTGGAAGATCACTATTTAAATTCAGTTCACATACCTTAACCTATTTATGGAATATAGGAGGAGCTGAAACTTGTCCAACATTTATACAAAATAAAGCAGAGCATCTTGATGCTCTTCTCCAACTGTTGACTGTGTTCAATGAACTTGTATTTTTTATTTCTATGATGTGAAGCACTTTGAACTGCCTTCTTGCTGAAATGTGCTACACAAATAAACTTGATTTTATTTGATTTTTATAACCCTTTATCATAACACCTACCTTTATAATAAACAAATGTAGCACATAGTTGACAAATTAAAAACGTCAGAACATCCTACCTTGATCAAATTCGGAGGTAACACACGGCTTGGGTTACAACTTCAGATTAACAACTTAGTTGAATTTCTAACTTTAGGTTATTGCAAGAATGAAACAGTATGTATAGTGAGATCAAAACTCAGTGGATATGAATGTTTAAGCAGCAAATGGCCTGTACTTGTGTAATACTTTATGAAGTCCTGCAGACTCCAAAGCACTTTACATTACACCGAGTCCTTCATCCATTATATGGATTTATTCACATGCTGACGGCGCTAAGCTACATTGTAGCCCACAGCTGTCCTGGGGTAGAGAAATGAAAAAAATTAACAGTTAATTCTTAAAGTGACAACCAAAGGTGGGACCAAGTCATTGCTTCGTAAGTCTCTAGTCTTTATCTTCAAGGTCTGAGTCAAGTCCCAGGTCTTAACCTGGGAATTTGAGGTCCTTTGTGTCGTTTTTTTAACAATGTTGCAATGATTTGTTAAATGTAAATAATAATGTGTACCATTTTAAATCTGCATTTACCTCAAACCATGATGAAACATGTGCAACTGAACTTACAAAGTGTAAAAAGTAATTCTAAAGTCATTCCTCTGTATTTTAAAGTGCAGTTAAACTTAGCTGCAAGAAACATTCAGTCAAAACTTAACTGGCTGGAGTAAATCTATTCTCAATATGTTTTTCTGATGCAGATGTCTTCAAGTACATGATCTGTCCTCTAAACGGACCCATTTCGATGTTGTGATGGAGAGCAGACTGAGGTAAACTCTCTTCCTTCAGTTCAGGAGCAGAACCCGTTTTCTGAGTCAGAGCCCCGCTGGCCAATCACCGGCAAAAACTAAAGAGCCGCAACTTATTCAGGGATGAACGTGTAGCACCGGATTTAATAAAGCATGACAAAAAATGCATGAAAATCAACGTAGCTAATAACAAAGTTAGCTGAAGTCAGCTGTCATCATAGTAATGGAAAGTACCACCTACCGTCTTTATGCAACTTCGAATGTTGGGTAAAGTTGGAAGTTGTTCCACCTCCAGCTGTGATTCTCTTCTTGCATGTTCTGCATGTTGCACTTTGTTTTTTGTTGGGTACTTTGCAGTTTATGTAACCAAAAGAAACATGATAAAATATTTCAATTGTTTTACTCAAAATGAATAACTTCTGCCCAGACAACAACCTCTTACTGCGAACCAATCTGATGAATAAGAGAGGATGCTGAATTCAGCAGGTCCAATGAACAGACGAGATGCAGTCACATCTCTCGCTATGGGACTCTCGTCTCCTCCTATGGGACTCTCGTCTCCTCCTATGGGACTCTCGTCTCCTCCTATGGGACTCTCGTCTCCTCCTATGGGACTCCCGTCTCCTCAGTCTCCCACCGGGTAGCTTGCCATCCTCTATCAGGGTAATAAAGACCAAACTGCTTCATCGATGTAGTCAGAGACAACTGCTCTTTTTGGGGAATCTATAATTATTTTAGGTTCTTGCTGCAGGAACTCAGAGAATCAGTTTCAGGCAACGAGTCTTATTCTCGGCTGGGTTACAGGCACCGGATGCAGAATGTATACTATATACTTTACTTTGGCTTCAAGGATGTTTTTGAAGATGAAGTCTTTTCCTTTGCTAGTGAGATCAGTATGGCCACACACAACTCCTCATAAATACAGCCTGTGTGTGAGCAAAGGGAAAGAAATGTTTGTCAGTGTTTGACCTCCCACAGATAATCAACACAGACTCACAAGATGGTAGGCAGACGTATGGCGCGGTAATGTCACAACCGGAATGAGCAGCTCAGCGAAAAACAAAGAAAATAGCGACTGAAATGCTGCTTAAGTCTCACATGTGCCTTTAAATGCGGTTAATACCAATATCAATGCATTGATGAGTGCTGGCTGTGCTACGGCATGAACAGGATGAGCTGTGCCGTAAGCAGAACTAATGGTGTCTTAGCATTAGCAAAGCAACTGGCTTTCGATTCAGAAGCTTTACAAGAACAACACGGTTATTATTTATCTGTATTTAGTGAGAGGCGATGAAGCAAAAACACTGATGAAAGAGTAAGCTCTCGTTGCCACTCGTCATTTACAAAACAAATATTTAGCATTAGGCTAAATGTCCCGTTAGCCGTCACACAGTTAAACATCACAAAAAAAGCAAAACATCATAAAACAAGCAAATTGTTCTGGGTTAAGCAGTCGTCTCTTGCCAGACACAACCTCCTACTGTGAGCCGTCCAGGTCAGACAAACAGAGAAGACGCGGCGGCCGCTCTCGGTCCCGCGGTGGGTGAAATGAAAATGCTCACGTGTTTCCTCTGCAGCGCAGTCTGTGAGCCGCGAGCAAGTAGAAAACATGCTGCTGCTGCCATTCTGTAGATCTGTGACGCCACGGGGAAACAGCTGTTCATGGCTTAATACTGTGTATTTTTACCAGTTTCTATTGATCTCTGTAGTTTCTTGTTCTCTCCCATGATAGAGCCCAACACAGCTGTTGTACATTATGCTGTCATATGCCATTATTCTACATTCAACCGTATGGCGATGAGGTGGTTTTACAGGCGTGTCCGAGAGACCTGGACATTTGTTGGTTTAAATTCACGGCAAAAGGAAAAGTTCCTTGATAATTTTTAGGAGCATCCTTGCTCCAGCACTCCTGAATGAAATGTCTGCGTTCCCTCAGCCATCCAGCTCTGCAGAGGCCTGGAAACATGTAGTTCTTTAGGGTCAGCCATTAAGAAGTCAACACAATAAACTGCTATTTCAAAACATGGTTCCTTACCACCGCCATCCAAATGTTTGAGTACTGTTCACCTGAAACAATAACAAATTACTTTATGACAATTACTATACAGAGAAATGCATCCCAAACCACAAGGCAAGTGGAGGAACCTAATATTTATCAATCTAGCTGTAACTCAGTGTAATGAAGCTCATCCATAGCTTGTCACTTTGCTTGTCACTGGGATATTTCTATTCTATTCTAGCTACTCGTCAGGATCTGGAACCTTTTGATTAGTCCAGAATCATGAATAAAATAATCTGTGCTTCCTGACTGATGCTGCTCTTATTTTATTTAAATCCACTGTCTAACTGCAGAGTAAACATCCAATGTTTTACTGTATGACTGGGAATCTATACCAGCCTCCTGTTTCAAACATTTCCCTTAAATACACTTTGCTGAATGACACAATCACTTAAAATGTTACACTGTGAGTAGACCAACCACAAGCTGGTCAGTACGTTTCATGAAGACAGTCATACTAAAGGACGAAGCTTTTTCTGCATTACCTTCAGCTGGTTTGTTGGCCTCTTCAACCTTTCTTCACTTTTCTGAGGGTTGCGGCCGCTTTGAGAGGTTTTACATGATCAGCAGAGCCTCCAGATGTCAGAGCCAGAATACAGACAGACCAGCAACATTTAATCTGAGCAACAAAGAATTTCAAACTAATAAAATAATGGCTGAATAACTTGATACACCTGAACCTCACAAAAGAATGGTTAACTTTTTATTTCAACCTCGCTTTGCATTATAAGAACTCAAAATCTTTAATGGCTTCTGAAAGTTAATTACATCCACTTTACAACCATCGTAGATTTACCACGTTAGCCTCTGTCCAGCTGTGCTGAGAAACAACAAGCCTCCTCCTTTCACATAGAACAGATGAGCCAACACTGGGTGCAACACTAAACACGCTAGTTTAAAGAAAGTAAGCTTTTAAAACATTTCCCCACGCAGCTTTGAGCTTTAGTCTTTTTCCACCCTCATCATTAGCATTAGCGAGCATTAGCTACCCCGGCGGTGTGAACACAGACAAAAACTCAAACCATAAAGAAACGTCAGTCAGAATCTAAACTTACCTCTAGATAATAATGGGAACTTACTTCGAGTGAAACACTTTATGATCCGCAGAAGAAGGACAAAAACCAGAAATGCGACGCTCTGAAGTGCACGGGGTCGACCAGGCCGGAGCCCAGGGGCAAATCATCAGCGTAATGATGAGTTTAGTAATTTATCCAAGTATCTGTCAATCAACTTATACACACACTTGAGTAGCTTCTGGTTAATACATAGGTTTTGTTTATATTGCTTGTCAGTCTACATTGCGTCGATCTCAGGGCCCCCTAGTGGCTGCGGCTAGAAATCAGTAAACTGATGGGGCCAACCAGCAAGGAAAACTTCACCATAAAATGAAGTTTTGTGTCAAAGAGTCAGCGTAAATCATGATGTAAATGAGAAATACAGTAATATGCAATACGTCAGGCGTAACATCGGTTGTTCATATCGGCCCGGTTTACGTACCATACCAACTCTGCTGTCCTTACCTTTCAGCAGCCGTTTCAACAGACATTTATGACTCTCAGGACGACATCAAAAGCTGCAGATGGTTGTTAATCCATCTGTATTTTCTACTGATCTTTGCCGACCTTTCCTGATGACGAGCGTCTCCAGTGACCTTCTTTTCCTTTGATATGGAGCCTGTGGAATAAAATAAAAGTAAGTCATGGTCGAGTTTTCGTGTAGGTAGTATGTCAGTGAGTTATCAATGAGTTAGAGCTGTTAGGGTTATAAGCAGAAATCCAACAAATCCATCGTTAACTCAACATTCATCAAAGTTCACCACCTGGTGTAGAGTTATGTTCCACAAGTTTTGTTTGAAGCACACAACACACTTGCGAATAATTTATTAAGAGAGACAACATTTGTAACTTGAGGGGATCGTAGATTACTTTTAAAAGAAAGTCAGGACTAAACAAACAGAACCTCTGTTAATGGAAAAAATCTGCGTACATATTATTTGGTCAAAAGAAACCAAATAATATGTAATAATTACTGAATGGTGAATAACAGTGAGGAAATAAATTCTAAAAGTCAACATTTCTTTACATATTTTGTAGCATTGTCTGCGGGTTTGCACAGGGGGTCACTAGCCAGAAGCTAACGCCGTTTGGGGGAACAAGGCCTGGAAAAGTTTGGGACTTTTGAGAAAAAGTGCAACGACTCGATTCATTCACAACTTTTGCTCATTTCAACGTCTCATGTGTTAATTTTAAACTGAAAACGAATAGTGAATAAAAAATTAAACAGCTAATATGGACGGACGATATTAAATAAACTTGTGCGAAGACTGAAAGCCACGTTGCTGTGTTAGCAGACTGAGCTACCTAGCATTAGCTTAACAGCTAGCATGCTACTAGCGTAAAAAGTATGGCGTTGTTCACACTGTTAACATTAACTTTAGACTTCATTCGAGTTTACGCTCTAATCTTGTGCAACAGCAATTACGTTATGGATAATTTTAAGGATATGAAAGCAGAAATAGAAATGGCATCGATACTCGGCTCCACCTACGTTGATCAGCGGTCTGGGCAAAGAATCATGTGTGCAGTTACACTGTCCAACCAGCAGGTGGCTCAAAACAGCGTCCTTACTTTATTTATTGTTCCACCCAGTTTTACCATGAAAAATAATCATTTAAAAAGCGCCTCAGAGAAATTATTAGTAAATCATATGAAGAGTAGAACAGCAATAAATGCAGTGAAATAACTGCTGGAAGTTGCACCTGCTGGGTGACGTTACATCAAGCAACCACCAGATGGCTCTAAAGCTACCTGTATACTTTGCTAAAATTTATATTGAAACGGTTTCAGTAAAATTTAAAAAAATAATAATAAAAAGTAATTTTTAAGTTACTTCTACTGTTTTATTTTCTTTTATGACTACTTTAGCTTTATTTTTTATTTAAATAACACTGTATTATTTAAAATACATAATAAAACATTTAAAAACTTTGTTATTACTAAGGTAGTTGTTGATTTGCATATTTTTATTTTACTTGTGTTATAATTAGGCGTCAAATTGTTTTCTTAAAACGATCAATTCGGTTCGGATTGGTATTACCTGGTTTCCGTTGTTTGAAATGACAGAAGTGGAAGTCGTGGTGTATTTTCCCACGGCCCATGAACGCATCCCCGTCTCGTTGGCAATGACGTGTCAGGAGCCCCGGAAGCTGTCAGTAGCGTCTCCAAAATGGCCTACCAGACCCTCCAGCAGGAATATTTACAGATTCCTGTTGTTACCAGGGCTTACACCACGGCCTGCGTCCTCACCACCGCTGCAGTGGTAAGACCAACCCGAACCGAACCGAGCCGGACCGAACCGAGTCGGTCAGTCAGTCAGTCAGGACTCTACTGGTTTCTGTTGAGCTCCAGATGTTTCTGTTGCAGATCCGAGTGTGAGCTGCTCATTCAGGAAGTTAGCTTCACGTTTAATGGTGTTCCGAGCCGAGAACTCAGTCAGGGTTCGGTTCCGGTCCGTTTAACCCGGCCATGAGCGCAGTCAGAGATTATAATCTGGTTTTATTTAGTCTCAAGCGGTTGGGGGGGAGCCGGTTCCCTCCGTCACAGACTGACCCTGAACGCACCGTCGGATGTTAAACATATTTACCTTCAGCCTGACCTCAGGGGGGTTTTATTGACAGTTAAATCTGTTTTATAGTTTTAATCATGAGTTGCTCATTGTGGATGTGGCGTTCTGACCCGGACCTGAGCCCAGCTCGGAGCAAACACGAGCTGGGCTCAGGTCCGGGCTGAGGGTTCTGGTGGTTAGAGTCCAGCAGGACAGCTGATGTTTGGGATGGAAGATGAGCAGGAAACCTCCAGATGTTCCTGAACAGCTGGCAGAAGCGCCAGCTGTTCATCCAACCTGTAAGCTGAGCAGAACTGGGAGGAAGGCCCGGCTTCCCGCTGAACAAAAGGTTAAAGTAAAGTAGCAGTCCGTTTACCAGCGACTCTGAGGAGGCCTCTGACTGAAGACTGTCATGACATGCTAACATCCGGAGAGCAGAGATGATGTCCTGGATAACATCATCAGCTGCTTATCCACCTCCTTTGCTTATGCCACTGTTTTAGTCTGTCTGGCCACGTGGTTAGAGAGACGTTGGCATAGAGGATAAGATCCTAGGGGTTCACAGGGTCAAAGTTCAGGGATTATTTAAGCTTTTGATATGCTAATCAGATGCTCTCAGTTGCTATAGCGACGCCTTGTTGCCATGGTTACGCATCATGATAAGTGTAATCCATGCAGCTGCTCAGTATTCAGAAGCAGAGGAGATAATTATCCAAACGGCTGAAACCGATGAGGTGAGCCAATCAGAGCCCAGGCAGCAGAGCTGCTGCGTCGTGATTGGAGTGACTCAGCCGTGACGTCCGGGCCTTATGGGCCCCCGCCGGGTCGGGTTTCCCAGCGTTAACGGTCTCTGGAATAATCCTGGTTTCCTCCCACAGCAACTGGAGATCATCACACCGTTCCAGCTCTACTTCAACCCCGACCTGATTCTGAAGAACTACCAGGTACCGAGTCGCTCCTCTACCTTTCAGCAAACCGGGTCAGAACCAACACAGCTGAAGGATTTTCTCTTGTCTTCTCAGGTATGGAGACTCATCACCAACTTCCTGTTCTTCGGTCCAGTCGGCTTCAACTTCCTGTTCAACATGATATTTCTGTATCCTGCTGGTTTGCATGTTTCTGTTTCGCAGCTGCAGATGTTGCTGCTGCTGACGCAGCTAACAGTTAGCATAGTAATCAGTTATGCTGACGATTAATCGATTATTATGATGATTAATCGAGTAATCACATCACATTTTTGACATTTTGCAGATTTTTCATTGAACATATTAAACTTATTTTATATGATGATAGAAATATATTAAAAGATGCAAATAAACAAAATATTCCTCATAGAGTAAATCAGAAAGTCAACATTTGATCACTGTTCACCATCATTTAGTGGCCCAGTCAGTGAGTGTTTCGGGCCCAGTCAGTGAATGTTTCGGGTCCAGTATGTGAATGTTCCTGGCCCAGTCTGTGAGTGTTTCTGGCCCAGTCTGTGAGTGTTCTGGGCCCAGTCTGTGAGTGTTCTGGGCCCAGTCAGTGAGTGTTTTGGGTCCAGTCAGTGAGTGTTTTGGGTCCAGTCAGTGAGTGTTTTGGGTCCAGTCAGTGAGTGTTCTGGGCCCAGTCTGTGAGTGTTCTGGGCCCAGTCAGTGAGTGTTCCGGGCCCAGTCAGTGAGTGTTTTGGGTCCAGTCAGTGAGTGTTCTGGGCCCAGTCTGTGAGTGTTCTGGGCCCAGTCTGTGAGTGTTCTGGGCCCAGTCTGTGAGTGTTTCGGGCCCAGTCTGTGAGTGTTCTGGGCCCAGTCAGTGAGTGTTTCGGGCCCAGTCTGTGAGTGTTCTGGGCCCAGTCTGTGAGTGTTCTGGGCCCAGTCAGTGAGTGTTTCGGGCCCAGTCAGTGAGTGTTTTCCCTAACCTATGGGTCCCAGGTACCGGTACTGCCGGATGTTGGAGGAAGGCTCCTTCAGGGGTCGGACGGCTGACTTCGTCTTCATGTTCCTGTTCGGCGGCCTGCTGATGACCGTATCCTTCCGCCTCGGGGCGTTTCCATGGAAACTGTTTGACAGGAAACTGTCGGCGACCACAAGTTCACATGCAGCTGATGGAAGGACGACCTGGAGATCGTGAGGCGTTGAGTTATTTAGAGTTTGGTGGGATTTCTCCTCCGTCGCTCGGCCGTATGTAAACTTGTGGTCCTTTAACGCGCTGAGCAGATCTTCGGCGTCTTCGTGAGCCTGGTCTTCCTCGGCCAGGCCTTCACCATCATGCTGGTGTACATCTGGAGCCGCAGGAACCCCAACGTGCGCATGAACTTCTTCGGCCTGCTCAACTTCCAGGCGCCCTTCCTGCCCTGGGTGCTGATGGGATTCTCCCTCCTGCTGGGGAACTCCATCATCGTCGACCTGCTCGGTCCGTCACGCCGCCGCCGCCGCGCCGCCATCACGCCGCCGCCGCCGCCGAACTCATCCTCCATTTTGTTTCCAGGGATCGCCGTGGGTCACGTCTACTACTTCCTGGAAGACGTTTTCCCCAACCAGCCTGGAGGCGGACGCTGGCTCAGGACGCCGTCCATCATGTGAGGCTGCACAACCCTTTACTGAACGTAGTTCTAGATTCATACGTTCACTTTACACTTCATGTTTCATTTCCTTCTGCAGTTTATTTTACTTAGATATTTATGAAATTTTCTGTATGTTTGATTAGTTTTATTTATTTCCAGAAGTTAATTATTTTCACTCACATATTTTTATTTATATTTGTGTCTTAACCCTTAAAGATGAAGTGAAAGAAAGATTAGATTTTATTCATTAACCTCTAATTGAATTTGATCAAACTGTCCAAATATGTTTTTAAAAGAAAATATCAGTAAAATTATTCTAGAGGAATAAATAATAAAATTAATGTTTTTACATCTTAAAGGTAAATAACAGTAAATAAATAAAATAAATCCAGAACTTTTCTCCATTAAAATCTTGATTATAAAATTCAAATCAAACATAAATCATCCAGACTAAAGTGAAAACCAGGAACATCTGGTTCTGGTCCAGATTATGACCCGGTTCTGGTCCAGATTATCAGTGGTTCTGGTCCAGATTATGACCCGGTTCTGGTTCTGGTCCAGATTATGGCCCGGTTCTGGTCCAGATTATCAGTGGTTCTGGTCCAGATTATGACCCGGTTCTGGTCCAGATTATGTCGTTCTTAATCTGACGTTTTATTGTTTCCGTTTGTCGGATCGGCGGCGCTGAAGGGGGGAAGGTGATTCATGGTTCAAATAAAGATCTGAAAAGTGTGGCATGCATTTATACTGTGGCCCTCTGAGTGTCAGTGGGGCCCGCCTGCTGCCCCCAGCATGATGCTGCCATCGCCGTGTTTGGCTGAGCTTCCTGTCTCTGGCTCCGCCCACAGAAAGATGCTGTTCGACACGCCGGAGGAAGACGCCAACTACAACCCGCTGCCTGAGGACCGGCCCGGCGGCTTCGCCTGGGGGGAGGGCCAGCGCCTGGGCGGCTAGCGCCTGGGCGGCTAGCCCCGCGGTGCCTTCAGGGACCCTGCGGTGGGGACGGGAAGGGGACGCGCTCGGCGTTCCTGGGGTTTGTTTAGTTCTGGTGAGGAATGCCAAACAGCCTGGACTGCTGGGAGGAAACGGTTTTGTTGTTTGTGTTTTTGGCTTTGATCGTCTTCAGAAACTCTTCGCCGGCGCCGAATCGTCACGACGACGCTGTTTCCAGGAGCGCCGCAGCTCGGGACTGCAGACAAACGTTGGACAATGAGTCTGCGGGACTCCATGTTTGTCTTGGTGTCAGATTAAAATCCTGACGTGTGAAAAAGATTTAAATATAAAACAGAATTTATTCCTTCTTTTCCATTTCACTTTTTAAACAAATAAATGTGTGCAGCAGCAAAACGTTGACCACTTTCATTTCCGGAGGTTTAACCGCCGCCAGTCATGCAGGACGCAGAGAAGAAAAGAGTTTACAGGCGACTGCTGCTTTAAACCCAGCGGGCATCAAACCACTGACAAGTCAGCACAACTACAGGCTGACCTCTGACCTCCCATCCCAGCACCACTACAGGAAAAGCTTCCCAACGACAAGCCACCGCTTCGACTCCTTCCAGTCTGGTCTCCATGGTTACCACCGCACTGAGACCGGCCTAGTCAAAGTCTTCAATGATATCCATATAAACACAGACCGTGGGAGAACCACAGACCCGGTTCTGGTTCTGTTGGACCTCGGGTCGGACTCTCCGGTCCAGAACTCAGCTGGTTCCTGTCCGACATGGAGAACTGGGTTTTCTTTGTTTCAATAGAAAACGTCTCATCAAAGAGGTCAGAGGTCACATGTGGGGATTCAGTATCTATCTGCTCCCACTGGCTCAGGTCATAACAGGAAATGAGACCAGCTGCCATAACTGTGATGATGCTCGCCTCTATGTTACGACGTCACCAGGTGACCTTTGACCCCATCCAATCAGAACAGATTCTGAGAACAGATAAGTGTGTGGATGAGACAAAACTTCTCCAGCTGAACAGAAACGGAAGTTAGTATAAAGAGGAGAAATCTAGAGTTATAGATCTAGAGTTATAGATCTAGAGTTATAGATCTAGAGTTATAGATCTAGAGTTATAGATCTAGAGTCAGTGCACAGTTTTCTTTAAATGAAGAATGATGTATAAATTATATTAAGGGAATATGTTCATACTTCTCCAATGTGAGTATCATGTGTGAACATGTTTGAAACACATGTAAAACTGAATGAATTAATTGCTACAGCATTTCTACTGCTGGAATAGCATAAATACATGTTCATCAAGCGTCATGCATGTTCACTGACAAGCTCGGGATTTTTCTTCTTTAGATGAACTATCGACCTGTATTTAGCTATTTATACCAGACATGTTACCACACAAGAACAGTTTTCTCTCTTATATAATTAGATTTTTTTTAGATGGTCAATCGCGATCCTTGTGTCTGTCATTTTCCGTTATAACGAAGAAACCTGCGTTCTCCCACTTTTTCCGGAGGCTTTGAACGCGTCAGAAGCAGATCTAGCTTGTGTAGCAAAGATGCAGCTAGCTCTGAGTAAAACATTTGGCCAGAAACCAGTGAAGTTCCAGCTGGAGGAAGATGGAGACTTTTACATGGTGGGATCAGAGGTATGTCTGTGTGTGGTCACTGGTGCTGGAGGCTTGCTTCCCAGTAAAACCAGTCTGGGCTCTCCATCCTGCTGCTAGCCGCCGTTAGCATGCTAGCCGCCGTTAGCATGCTAACGCAGCTGTAAACAAAGATTTTAGCGGTTCTTGATTCATTCTGAGACCCAAAAACGGCTCATTGAATAAAAACTAAGTTATAAACTTAATAATCTGGAACCGAACAGCTGGAGAATATTAATAATGACGTTTATTTCATAGCCTGCTACTGATTTACGCTCTTTTTACCGCAATTTGTCCGTTTTTATAGAGACTAAAATATAAATTCATTTCAGTTTGGAAACTGATTTTAACAATAAAGAGTAAATACTCAAAATAAATGAATTTTACACTATTTAAAGAAACTAAAATATGGTTTTTATGTCCGAAAGTGAAGGAATCGCATTTATACAGCTGAGTTAAGCTGTAAAAATGCGTTTTAAAGGTAAGAGGAGAAACGTGTTTATAACAGGAGGCTCGTTATTTAACTGGAACATTAAGCAGATGTGAGGAAATGGATGTTCTGGTTCTGATCGGGTTCCCTTCCTGTGTGTCCAGGTCGGGAACTACCTGCGGATGTTCAGAGGTTCCCTCTATAAGCGCTACCCGTCACTATGGAGACGGCTGGCGTCCGTGGAGGAGAGGAAGAAGATCATGGCTTCATCACACGGTGCGTCCAGTTTGGTTTTACTGAAGCATGAAGCAGAACCAGTTCCTCTGCTGAAGCATCAGATTATCGTGAACAGACGGTTTAATGAAGGAACGGTCTCCTCCCTCCGTCGGCCTGAACTCTGCTAGACGACCTTTGACCCCTGCTGTGTTCCTCCTGCTTACAGCCACCAGCGTGACGCTGCTGAAGGCCTCAGAGTGCGAGGAGATCTTCGACGGGAACGATGAGAAGTACAAGGCCGTGTCCATCAGCACCGAGCCTCCGGCGTACCTCAGGTAATCGGGTCGGACTGGACCGGGTCGGGTCGGACTGGACCGGGTCGGGTCGGACTGGACCGGGTCGGGTCGCTCTCTGGGGCCTCAGGCTGTCACGATGATCCTTTCAGACTTTGTATCTGTTCCACTCCAGGTGTTTGATGATTATCAGGTAAAAACTGAAACGTAAATGAAACAACCAGCCAGTCACCTGATCTGAGAAGGTCTGAAAGGAGCGAGCAGGACTCAAAACTAAACGCTGGACACGAGATTTGAACTGTAAGATACAGGAAACAAAGAGACAGAAAGTTTTTCCTCCAACATGATGAATCTCCTTTAGGACTGAAACGATTCAGTTCCTCCATTATTAAAACTCCTGGAGGAAACCTGATCCTCCTCGAAGCCTCGTTATATTATGTTATTATTTAGCTCCGTGTTCCGGTCGGGACTTTATTTACTCTCTCACTTCCTGAGTTGTTGACCAAAGCTAAGTGTTAGCAGCATAACGTCCAGTTTTCAGGTTCTGCTGGGAGGATTTTACTGAGTCATGATAATGTTCGGGTTTTTGTCTTTTTCCGGGACCAATAAGCATCTTAAAATG